>JBBPOI010000021.1:0-47953 GCA_038091355.1 Phylloboletellus chloephorus | reverse complement strand
CACCGTCCGACGAACCCCCACCCCCACCCCCACCTCCGCCTCAATCCCCTCCGCCGCCGCCGCCTTCGCCCCCTCCGCAACCACCCCCACCAAGTTCAAGACCCCTCTCGCCTACCTCTCCTCTCGACCTTGCACCACCGCCATCATTACCACCACCGCCATCTCCCCCACCCCCTCCGCCAACACCGCCTAGTCACGACCGTGCGCGATCGCCATCACCGCCACTTCCACCCACGTCACGACCTCATGTAATATTCGCTCCCGAACCCCAATCTCCCGAACCCCCTCCGCATATTATTCCGCCGTCGCATACTCCACAGCCTACAGCTTCGACTTCAAAGCTTCCCCAGCCAACGTCCCCGAAAATATATTCCATCCCGCCGCTTCCGCTCTGGCCGCCATCTCCTTCTGAATACCCACTCGGACGTAACTTCAAGATCATATATGACCCCATTACAGATAAGGACCGGGACGGTCGCATGCGTTCGCTTATCGAGAAAATCCGCTCGGCTGAGAAGGATAGATCCGCCCCATCGGAACCACGTATCAATGGAAAGGGAAAGGGAAAGGAGACAATCACACGATATAATGGCGAGGTGATCGAAGGGGAGGCACAACCACTACCTAAGGATCCGCGGAAAGTACCTGCTATCAAGAGGCGTCCGGGACGGGAAGCGTTTCATGAGGTCAAATATGAAGTGCGTAATAGACATTCTAGCACGAGTGTTTATGTGTATCTGATACGGGATATCTCCTCCGAAGTATGATCAAAACTCGACCGGTCCTCCGCCGCCTACGGCCGTTCTCATCACAAATATCTCGCCTTTGACTCCGACGCAGCATATACGGCGTGCCTTTTCAGTACACGGGAAGATATCGTCGTTCGAGCCACAGATTGATATGGAGACAGGGATGGCGCTTGGGGTTGGCTTTATCCGATATCAAACTCACGAGGAGGCAAAACTATGTGTCGAGAGAGCTCATGGGAAGAAACTTGGTGTTGTCGCAGGGGCCGGCGAGGGCGAGGAGCTGAAGGTAATTTTTGACGGCGAGGGGTTGAAGTTGAAAGCCGTTCTTAAGGAGCTGGATGAGCGGAAGAAGCGGGATCGGGAGGAGAAACGGAGGAAAGAGCGAGAAGCCAAAGCTCCCCATCCTCCCCCACGTTCCCATCCTCAGCCCTCAACATCAACCCCAAACTCGACGCACACCCCCAATCCATCAAATCCTAGTTGGCGAACGAATCATCAGCTTCCACCGCGTCCTGCCCATATCCCGAGCGGTCGGGCGTCCCCCTCAGCTCACGCGCGTCCTATGGCCAAGAAACCGCCGCCTCCACCTGTTTTCACGAAGGCGCGCATGAACAACTCTATGAACCATCGATTCATGTCTCTTCACGATTTCGCACTCCCTTCAGCGCACTCCTCATCATCAACTCCTGTTCACCCTCGTAGACGTTCGTCGCACTATTCCCATGCTCTCGGCGACCGCACATCTCCTCGTTCCCGTTCACCGTCTCCAATATCACGCAAGCCTGGACACTCCAGTGCGCGACACGGGCTCTCGCGCACATCCGCTTCTTCTTCCATCCTTTCTGCACTCTCTAAGAGCGGTTACGAACACGTGCGTCTCGAACTTAGCGGCGGCGCGATGCATTCCGTCCTCGAATCTGACGTCCTCGCGTTCTTCCAAGACTTCAAGGTGGAAAACGTCTTGCGCGATCACGGAGCATGGTATGTCACCTTCAAAACGCCAGATTCTGCGCGGAGGGCTGCTATGGTCCTTAATTCTGGTGCACGGACGATTGCACACCATTCGGTGAACGTGACGACGTGTCCCCCGCCTTCGAAAGATGCTGTGGCGATGGCGATGGCAGAGGCGCAGGGAGAGTCGACGGCTGGCACAAAGAAGACGTGGACGAACGAAGAGATGGCCCAGAGTGCTGAGCATGCGATCTTGCGGGAACTCAAAGCTCTGTTGGAGAAGGATATCACGGAACGGGTCATCGCTACTGGTTTGAGGAAGTTGGTAGCCGAGGAGAAGGCTAAGGTGGCAGCGGAGTCAAAAGGAAAGGAGGGTGGCGTCGTCGACGGTGAGGTGAAGCCTGCGGAGAAGAGGGGGTTGAAGGGGTTGTCTTTTAGGAAACCGGGGAAGAGGGCGAGGGAGGAAGAGGTCAAGACTGTGGTGGACGAGGCTGAGCTTGAACCGGAGCCAGAGCCCGAACCGCTTGTTTTGCCACCGAAGAAGAAGCGGAAGAAAGAGGTCGTGCAAAATTGGAGGAGCGTTGAGGTCGAGTCTGAGGGTGAGGATGCAGTGGGTGCAGATGCGCGGAAGCGGGTCTTGTCAGAGGACGTCGAGGTGGAACTACCAATCAAGAAGAAGGCGAAGAAGGACGTTGTCGAAGAGGAGGTCCCAACCAAGAAAACAACGTCCAGAAAACCTCCCAAGAAGAGACTCAAGGATGTTGTCGAGGAAGTTATTCTTTCTGAGACCTTGGACTTCCTTCCTCCGGCCACCACGACCATCGATGTCTCCAAACTCGAGTCAATATCTCGATCGCTCACTCCCGTCCCGCAGGTGCCACCGCCGCCTATTCGACCTCCAGATCTGTTCAAGGAACATTTATGCGAAGACGACGAGGATCTCTACTTCTCCCGATTGGTTCTTTCCGGAGAAACAGTGGCCCCACGAGCACCATCTTCCCCAGATGCCGTCCCACCTTTCCGAAAACATCTCACAGGCTCCGCACGTACGGAAGGCTACTACAAGATCTCGCATGCCGAAAAATCTGCCTATGTCGCCCAATACACTCTTCGTTCCACCAACGTGGAAAACTCTGCCCCGACGGAGCCCCCCGCACAACATGTCACCTCTTCTCGATCTAACCGCGCAAACGCTCGGCGGCGTGCCCAAGGTCTGGAAGAGATCAACCAGGTCCAACGTGCTGTGGCGCTTTCGAAAGGCGAGACTGGTGCGGCGGAACTCACGATCAAGTTCAACCAGTTGCAGACCCGGAAGAAGCACCTGCGTTTCGCCCGATCTCCTATCCACGATTGGGGATTGTATGCCATGGAGCGCATTGCAAGGGGAGAGATGGTCATCGAGTATGTTGGCGAGATTATTCGTGCACAAGTGGCGGATAAACGGGAGAAAGTGTACGAGAGGCAGGGTATTGGAAGCAGTTATCTCTTTCGGATCGATGAGGATTTGGTGGTTGACGCTACGAAGAAGGGTAATCTTGGGTGAGTCCCCTTCAAGCGAACACCTCGTCGGAACGTGTCTGACGGACGACGGACGATAATAGACGGCTAATTAATCACTCTTGTGATCCCAATTGTACGGCGAAGATTATCACGATCAGCGGGGAGAAGAAAATCGTTATCTATGCCAAGCAGGACATCGAGCTCGGGGACGAGATCACATACGGTACATGGCCTTTTTCTCTTATTCACGCTCTTCTTGCACACACGACTGATGCCCCTCGTCCACCTCTCAGATTACCACTTTCCCATCGAGCAAGACAAGATCCCGTGCTTGTGTGGTTCTGCCAAATGTCGTGGCTATCTCAACTAGAAATAATCGAACGCTATACTCTCCGTTCTGTTGGTACACGGGTGTTCTACTATTCTCTTTCCGGTCTCTGGTCACGCCCATTGCAATACCCACACCAATGGCTTCGCTTAATCATTCGTCACTCACTGCGCTATGTATCGTCGAGATTATTGCATGTTCATTTCCGTCTTTTTTGTTATACTGTTCTCTTTGCATTGCATCGCCAGCAATCTACTGACCATCCTGCCATCGTATATTCATGGATCATGCGGCGGACTTTCCGAGTACCTCTAGATCTAAGAAACGACCTTCTCCAGCCAGCACTCTTCCTAGTATCTGCCCGGCATGATCAGGACTTGCCTGGTCCCATGACTATACCCAAAAAGATAATTTTGTCCTACCTGCTCAGTCCTTGATTCCCAACCAAATAGCGAGCGGTGAGTGGTAGCTAGGGCTCGGGGTCGTGCCTGCCGAAGTCGAACACTATTCGAGGGAACCCTTGTTGCAGAAGACCTCCAGCTCGTGGCTTCCTATTATTGTGCTAAATCGGGAGAAAACGAGGCCTCAAAAGAATCAGTGCCAGCTCACGCCCCTTGTCTCACTTGCCTTGCTTGGAGAGTGCCGACCTGCTGATCGATGCATTGTCTCGTTGTTGCACGACCCTCAGGGAAGCTTAGGATGCAAGTTAACTGAATGAAGGGCGAATAACGCAAGGATAGGTCCAGGTGTTCACGCATTTTGTGGATCACGCTACTGAGGCAATGCTCACCTGCCGCTGGCGTGGGTTCGATCAACTTTCCTCGTTAGACCTTGGACTCTGCCTGGGCTCCAGCAAAGTGATGGACCAGGGCGCACCATGCCTGGTCAGCCGTAGAATACTGCAGTAGCACGGTGAGTCACAGGGCTGTAGGAAGTCTAGAGTCCATTGAGTGAAATAGCAGAATACGTCGATGGCGGTCCCAGGCAGACGTGGACTCTTCCCCAAACCGATTCCAAGCCAAGCGTAAGTTTAGGATTTATGACACTTTAGAAGCTCGCAGAGAATAATGCTCACATGTCCGGCTCACCGTTCGCCAGCTTACCGACGAGGAACCATCCCAGTTTCAGTGGGCTCTCGCCGCCACTGAGCGCTGCCTCGTGAAAAGCCAGAATGACAGCGACTCTCAGCAGCGCGATTAATATGGACAACAGCTCGCCTTGTGGTCTGAAGAGGCGGATGACGAGGTCATCAATTAGCCTTTGGAAATACCAACCTAGACCATTCGCGAACTGCTCGCTGCGGTTGTTTCGCCAGGAACCGGAAAGATTCATACCTAGCTTCCAACCGTAACAGGCTCTTCGTCCGTACGACCTGTAACGGTTCCGAGGTCGTTCACCTCTCATGCTCTGAGAAGAACAAGTTATGGGCAGGCTCACCAAGAGATACGAAACCATACCATGGAACAGAACACACGAGGACAGCCTGGGTTCTCAAATGGAACCTATCGACTGCAGCCGAAACTAGTTATGATGGGCACCCCTTAGCCAGGTCGCTTTACGCCATCGAATCACACTGCCCCTCTCAAAGGTAAAAGAAGGATGAATCCTACAGTCGACACAATTACCTTGAAAGACTGGCTACCGCTGCGTACATTCCTAGTTTCTGCTCTGCAATGATTCACTGCGAGGCATCGACGTGCGTCAGGCTCGTCGCGCGTCTCCTCCCATGCTAATTCGAATCTGTAGGCTGCGGGAGCAAGTCTGACAGTGCCGAGCAATACTGCAATCATGGGTGCTCGCGTATGTTGCAGGGTCACCACGCCGGAACGTTCTTGAGAGAATCTTTCACATTTTTCTACGTGCTAAGAGTTCGCACGCACTAGTCTGCTTGGCTGAACACCTTCAAGTACGCGCAGCCCTGCTTTTATGGCTTGGACGCTTGGCATTTTTATCGCACCCTTCTGGGCTTCTCCGTGGGTATCTGTCGTCCTAGTGCATAGTATGTGCTCAAATACTGGCATACCACTCTGGACACGGGCTTGTATATTTGTCCACTTCTGAACGTCTTTGCAGTTGATGTTACGATCTTCATCGACGCTGTAAATTTGGCCTGAAGGCAGGGTAAAATTATGCCAGTCGCTCACAGTTGCCAATTGTTTTTTTAGCACCTCAAGTTGATGCATAGCGTCGGGATTTGGAAAGCACGACGGACGGAAGATCCGGAGGCCGTGCACATGCACAACCATACTTGACAAGTTTCTGATCGTAGCTCCAGTGGCACGGTGTCCACGAGTCTGCCTACAGGAGGCAGTGGCAGCACACCGTGCTCAGGTGCACCAGCTGATGCCATCTCAGTGGGCAGACACTGAAAGGAGAGGGTGGTTTAAGGTTTTTTTTGAGGAGCCAACGCTTGGCACTGTCGCATTTGAGTCCCGCTCGGCACAGCCAGAGTCAGCCTGCGCAGTATCAGGAGTGAATAATCATTGCTGCGACAGTGAGGCCGTGACCGCGGCAGAAGAGGATGGGAGGACCGAGATGTCAGCGGGCCTGCAACGGGTACAATGGCACGAAATAAAGTGTGGTCGCCGGAGGAGAACAAGGTTGTGATGACTACCCGGCCTGGATGTTGCCTAAATGGTTGACAAACGACTGGCCAAATGTGCAAGAAGGGCCATGTTTTCGACATATCTTGTCTCCCGTTTCGCTAGTATAAGAACATTCGTCGTGCCCGGTAACGTCTCAGACGCACAGCGACCCTCCCTCCCATCCCCATATAATGTTTCAGCTTCGCCCTGCCCACCCCATTCAGACAAAAGCCATCTGGGACTCTGAAGCAGCCCCATCAGCCATGCTCTCTGCTCACCAGTCCTACCCCACCAACGTTCAGCTCCCCCGCACCCTCCAGCGTCCCCCGTACGCCGACATTCCGTCGCAAAACGTCGTAGCAGTCGCGCCTGAGCTCGCCGGCGTTGCCATCGAGTATGTTCGTCGTGGCTTGCGCGTCCAGGCCAACCGGTGAGTACGCCACATCGTTCCACCTCTTCGTTGCTCACCAGTTCGTAGCATGCTTGCCGGGATATCGGCCCTCTCTCCGTCCCATCTGCCATCTTCCATGCCGCGCGCGCAGCTCCAACAAACGCGGTCCCTCACCATTCCACTCCGTGCAACCGCGCATGCACCATGCTTTCCAACACATGTCCTTGCCCTCTCCAAATCGTCTTCTCAGGACTCTTCCGCACTCCTTGTCCCCACCTATGCCGTCGTCCTCGCGTCCCACTGCGCGTCCCTTCCTCGTCTGCCCCCCTCCACCGTGTCCGGGCATCCGAACGCCACAGTCAGCGTCACCCTCCCCGTCCTCCCGCTCTCGGTCCCCTCACCCGCCGCATTCGCACCCCTCCACGCGTTCCTGTATACGCTCTCCATCCCTCATCTTCTTTCCACGCTTGTCCCAGCAATTCCTTCATCCTTCCTCTCGACCCTCACTTCCACTCAGGCTGTCAGGGGCACGCTTTCTTCCGGACCTGCATTGCACACGCTTTCCGCCCACCTTGTCTCTTCTGCACCCGGAATGGGCGCTCTCACCAACGTCGCCCACAATATCGCTGCTGTCTGGCGAAACGCGGTCGCTCTTGGCGTGCATGATCCCGAACTCTGGGACTGTCTCGATCTCGCATGGGAAATCGTGCTGGGTGCGATGAACCTCGGTGCTGGTGCACATTAAAATGTGACGCGATCGACCCGTCCACCTATCAAAATGGACACTCCCCGTTGTATTCCTCCCACCTTCATCTCTTTCTCTCATCTGTACCATCATTATACACATCTGACAATGCTTTCGGAACATGTATCCCCTAACAACTTTCCGTTGATCGTCTATGACTGTCTCTGATACCCTCTAATCTAGCTCGAGTTAATAGCTTCAGAAACATGTATCGTTTACAGCAACGAATTCTGCATTTTCTTCTGGGTGTGAAAATGCCCACAAGTAATAAAAATTGCCTGATTGTTCAGGAGCACATACATTCATTCGTACATCGGTTATTACATCGGTACCTTGCGTATCGATAACAACCACTGCATAAGCAAGCAATGCATATATAACTCGAGGGTGAACTTTTTTTCCAAATTGTACGGAGCCCATCGAGCAACTCCCTCGTCGCCGCGTTTCCCGCATCACCGCATCAGAAGACGCGGTCGAGGAGCTCGACAGGCGTGGAACCGAGTCGCGAACGCGCAGTCAACACCTTGACACGTTCAGAACAGCATCCCTTCAGGGGAAACGATTTTCGTCGCGATGGACGGAGACAGATTCCTGACCCAGGGCGATGCAGATCAAGAGCGTTCCAATTCTCACTGATGCCGGATGCGAAACTCGCGCTCAGAACGTAGCTGGTAAGGCAGCCATCTTGGAAAATCTCCTTCACAGGATGTACCACTTCCCCATGATGTGCTCGCCTCGACTCGAACGACGACGCTCAGTAAAGGCGTTGAGCTAGCGCTGACACGGAACTAGCCCTTGACCCCCCTGACGAAGAAGATTACTTGGAGCGCCCTAGAATTTTCAGCGACTCAGGCTGGGATCCTTTTCCATCATCAAGTGTTTGCTGCCCCCTACCATGTCTTGCTCACTGCTGTGCCAAGCAACGAATAACGCGCAGCACCGCCGATCCGCTTCTTGAATCGTGAGCACTGAGGGAGCCAGTCTGAACACTGCCGCCTCGCATGGAGATAACCGTTCTCGCTGTACGGGACAAGTCCACCCTTGATGGGGACTATCTCACTCAAAGGTAATTGTGGGAGCTCGTCGAGATTCTGCCTAGCTGCGGTTCTAATACGAAGGGACATTTTCTCAAAAAATAAATTATTGCGCAACTCTCACCGAATTCTTGATCAAAATTGTAGATTATTATACATCAGAAAGTGAAGGTCGATTTTGAAAGCGTGAGTTTATGAAGAGGGGGCAACACAAAAAAAAAGGATGGCTGGTGGCATCTGCAGACAGTCGAGTTCGGGAACCACGTTCAAAGGAGAGTATAATCGCCAGAGTGAGTTTGGATAGCATGGTGGAGTCCATGGTACATCCTGCGTCCAGAAGAGTCAAAAATCGTACGATTCGACACCATCGCTTTCGCCGGTGATTGGGCTGCCCTCATGAATTGTGTAGTCTCCTTGTGGGTCTTCAACGTCCGCCCCCGTGCGTGACAGACGAGCGGAGCGTTTAAATGCTAAGATACGAGATACTGTGGTCAAAGGCAAAGTGGAGAACGTCCTGGGGCACCTGGAAACCCTGTTCAAGGAATCGCTGAAGGAAGTCCCCCTGTCTCCCGGCACGGCGAGCATCAGCAAGAGGATAGGGCTTCCTCCAACGCGAGCGGCTGGAACCCCGATCTCAAACAGTAATCCTGTGCAATCCATGTTTGCCAAATGCTAGTGCATAAAGCATGCACGACGATCCCGAACCTGGTGACACAGCAATGGGCATGTAGTCTGGAATCAGCCACAAGGAGACCGGCAATAGTGGTAAGGGAGGAGGCGATAATGTCAAGCTCGTCGGTAGCGCCGCGAGATTTGGTGACGTTGGCCTTGTACGGTTGTTAAGTGCTGTAGGACTACGTCGCCGCTTTCGACGGACATCTAGGACGTCCATGTAGTCTACGAAACCACGTGTCAAAGTCTCCAAGGTCCTTTGCCATTATGTCCACGAGCGACTTTAAGAGCGATTTCATGATTGCACTATCCTCTGGACCGCCAGCCTCGATGCTGAAGTTGCAAGAAGGTGCAGCGCTTCTCGAACACCTCGTTCTGCGCGACACATTACAATGGAGTCACTTGACGTATCCTTGTCAAACTCACTCTTCATATCGGCGAGGGAAACCTGATAGAGCGTCAGCATTGCGCGTTCTTCGATCCTTTTATCTCTTTGTATTCGTCAAGGGCATCCACCATAATCGCAGGTACAGCATGTAGTTTGGCGGCCACTAGGAGCACATCACAATGTAGATCAGCATCTAATGGTGGTGCAGACTCCTCTGCCACTCAGCTAGATGAAAGCCACCGGCGACTCGGAAGAGGAGATACAACAGAGAAAGCAGTAGGTTGTCCGATTATCCGTGAAGTAAGGCAGAGGTTCGCCCGCCAATCTTTCGATTCAGCTTCTCGACGACCAGGTGCATGCTAGTGTCGAATGTCTATATGCTGGAGCCGGGCGACACCAAGGTCTTCGTCCACGAGACGTTGGCGAGATGTTTCCGCATCGTACTGCGGCTGGCAGTCATCGATTCATCCACAGGCCTTGAGTTGGGCAGTCTGCATTGCACGGTGGGTGGAGCTTCTGGGCGTGCATCACCGAAGCGACGGTTCTACTGAACTTGAGCTGACTTCCACATCAGCGCTAACTTGAATGTCTACAGTTGAAAGAAGCCGCACTGCAAATGCAGGCGCCCATTCTACTTGGAGAGGTCGCACCAACTACATTCTCGTCTCTCAAGTAGCCCGTTACACTGCATACTATGCATTCAGAATCTCCTCCGAAATTCCTTCACCCTAGATTTGATGTTCGGGCAAAGATCGATGAGTTCTCGACAGGAGTGTCGAGAACCATCATGTGTTTCTATCAGTTCCTGGCTTCAGATGGCGAGTCAGAGTATCCTCGAAGAAGACTGCTCGACGAGTACATCACAGTGGGTGGCGCCGCCAGCTCCACCAAAATCCTTCTCAATGACAATGACAACCGCAAAGCTGAGGGCTATCTGGAGCGTCGCAAGAAAATAGAGAGTCTGTGGGTCCAGGAAGGACCCCTTGCTCAGTTCGCTTCACACATGGAGAATGTATACAATATCATGGCGGCGGCCATCGAGGCTCATAAAGATGTTGCAACACCCACTCGGAGGAGGGCTCCCTTCCCAATTCCTCTGGAGACGTTGCAAGGCGAGATCCGCCTCATCCAAGAGTACAAGAAAGCAACAGAAGACACGGTGTATGACGACTTTTACAGATCGTAAGTTCCTCTTATTATCGCGATCTGTTGCCTATCACTTGCGTCATATTCTAGGAGTAGAAAGTTGGATCCCAAAAGTTCGTCTCGTTGTCGCTTTCAGCGCGGTTCTGGTGAATCTGTTGCACACAATTCAACGGGCGTTGGACATTATCGAATGGCTAGGTTTCGTCGACACAGCTGATAGGAAAGAATTCATGTCGCGGGAAAGGCATGAAGGAACGTGCAGATGGATCTTCAATCCGGACGTTTGCAAGCGCTATCATGAGTGGCGGTCGGCCACAGAATGCTTCCTTTGGATTCGTGGCCAAGGTCTGTTATGCTTGCCTCCGGTCACGGACCAGACTCTCACTATGACGCAGCTGCCTCTGGAAAGTCTGTTATTCTGTAGGTCTGTCGAGATTCCAGCCGTCACCAAGCCAACGTTTTGCAGCGCCGCGATAGTCGATGAAATATTCAAGGAACTATGGCAGAAGATCGAGGAACAAGAGAAACGGGAGGAACATAAACGAGAACATGACGAAACACCATACATTCGTCCAGAATTCTTCCCCGCGTTTTACTTCTTCGATTTCCGCGACATTCGTACATTGAAAACCTCCACATTTCTCAAGTCCATTTTCGCTCAGTTTGTCCAAGTCCCGGAGCCAGACGTCGCGAGCACCTTACCTGTCCTTGCCCAGCAGTGCATGGATGGTATTCCCCCGCCCACAGATACAAAGACTTTGCAAGGTCTCGTATTTCACGCCATGCGATTGCACGAGAAGAAAGCCATCTTCGTTGACGGTCTCAACGAATGCGATGACATTCCAGCGGTGATGGATTTTCTTGAGAAGGCCATGCAGGGAACGAATGTTCGGGTTGTGGTCGCGAGTAGGCCAGATCCAATCATCCTCGCTAAATATGGAGGTCGACCTACCATCAACCTGGAGGATTACATTGGGTATACAACTGCAGATATGCGTGAGTGGCTGATGAAGAGGATGGTGGATCATTCTAGGCTCCATGCTATCCCATCTCAGAAAAAGATCGAAGTGCTGGATGCCGTGACTAAGTGCGCTGACGGGTCGTAAGTGTCACTGCCTCTACAAGCTGCATCAGGGTAAACTCACAATATTTATGTAGATTCTGGCATGCTCGATGCATTGTCGACTCTCTTGAAGTCTGTCGGTCCGTTGCGCAGATAAACAGCATGATTCGCGACCCCCCAAAGGACCTCGAGACTGTCCACTATAACCTCCTTCGCAGGGTCAATGAAAGGAGCGAGGACGTTCAACTGATTGTCTCGATGGCTATACGTTGGCTAGGCGGTGCACTCTGTCCATTGTCACTTTCGCAAATCATCGAGGCTGTCCAGATTGAACTAGGACACGCTCCTCCGATCCGTCTGAACGATGACTTGACTGTCGTGACTCCGGAGGATATGTTGATGCTATGCGGAAACCTTGTCAAGATCGATGACCGCATCGCAAGGCTTGGCCTCGGACATCCAACCGTGCGGGTAAGGGTGCCAATTGGACCTCACAGGATGCGACCTCATGCGCACGCGTCTTATAGGATTTCCTCACCCAACCGCCACCCGACGATGAGGAATTCTCGAGGTATTTCTTCGATGCGCATGCTGTGCACAGGGACCTCGCTTTGCGTTCGATCACCTACATCTTGGCAGACGATATCGAAAAGGCAATCGCTAGATCCTACACAGAAGCGTTCATGTTTGAAATCTCCAGGCGCCACTCCATCATTGACCGCTGTCCCATGTTGACGTACGTATTCGAAGGCGGGTTCGAACATCTTCGTTATTACACCGAGGAAGACAATGAAGCCATCGACTTGTTGGTTCGTCTACAGAAGCAGATCCCCGAGAAGCCGGACAAGTTCCGTGAAGTTGTCGAGGCCCTACATGACCGCACGGAGGACACACCTTACCGGTGGATCGTTGAAGAGAAGGAGCTGGCTCTGGGTGTCCTTGTTCGGTTTGGTCCCCCGTGGATGCTGAAGCGTTACCTGCTTCAGCGCCGGGACCTAGCGAAAGGAGAAGAGAAGGACAAGCTGGTGAAGTGGGCGGAAAAGCTTGGAAGGTCTGATCTGAGGGATATGTTGGTCGAATATGAGTTACCGGAACTAGTGGAGGAGACGGAGGATATGTCTAAAGCAAGTTAATATGGGAGATGGAATGGGGGATGACGAGCAATGATGCCAGTGCTTGGGAACGTTGTACTTGTATTTACGTGGATCCACTGGCAGCCTTGCCAACATAGCCCAATATACCGAGCAAGCCACTAGCGGCTTCGACTTCAAACTTGCACGAGAATCGGACCCCTCGAACGTTGGGACAACGCATTGCCATGTCTTCTCCATCGACGAGCTGTCCAGAACTATCGGCAGATCCACTTGCAATCCATGGGTCCTCGTACTTGGAGCTCCAAACTACGACCCGTGGAGGACGTTCCTTGTTCGCGACCTGCGACATCGATCTGGGGACTCGAATTCATTCCAGCGAGGCGCCTTTCGCCCATGTTGTTTACAGGGACTACCGAAAGGAAGTTTGTGCCCAGTGTTTCGCATATTCTGCTAGTGATCATGCCCCACCTACCGTCGGGGCTTCTCGCACCTGGAACATAAAGTGGAGTCGAGAGGGTGCGGCTACTGCTTGGTTCTGCAGTCATGTTTGCAAAGAGATCTGGGAACGTGACGAGATTTCTCCGCTGCTCATGCAGGTGAATGCTATCTTGACCAAGAGTCAGCCTGGGACTCGGAAAAGATTCAAAGCTCCGCAGGAGGGAGTCAAGGTGAAAGCCATGCTCCCTTCCTTCGAGCCTGGGGACAAGATGATTACCCAACGGACCATCGATGCAGCTTGGGAGAGTGCAGAGGCGCTGGTTGCTTCCAAGGCTCACCTCACGCTTTACTACTCGACCCTCCATCTAGAGGATATGGAACTCGAGATCGCGCGTTCGCTCGCCGCCGCAATCGTGCGTCGATACTGCGACGATCGTTTGTCCTCCGACCCCATGTCACGATCGACACGGAATCCATCCTGGTCGCAACTACTCAACCTCCAGACGAACGAGCTTTGCAATATCCAGACTCGACCATACATGCTCTCTACTTACCTGCGTATCTACGTCTTCCTTTATAATGTTCTTCCGAAGCATCTCCGGACATACATGTCCACCATTCGCGAAGTGCTCGCTCGCGATACTGGGAATGCTTTCGGTATATTTGATGGGGAGAAAAGAGACGAGATGATGGGATGGGGAATATGGGTCGGCGCGAGTTATTTCAATCACAGTGAGTCCTCTCCAGAGTGGTTGGGATGGAAGTGACGGCCATGTTTCCAGGTTGCACGCCAAACGTTCGGAAGAAACGCGAGGGGAGAAAACTTCATTTCGAGAGTACTGGGAGCATTCGGGCTGGGGAAGAGTTGTGCATCAGTTACATTGACACGGATTTACCGGTGGATCAAAGAAGGCAAGAACTGGAAACGAGTTGGTTCTTCACTTGCCGCTGCCTTCGATGCGAAAGGGAGTCGGGATAGGAGTCAGTCCGAAATGGGCAATCTAATGTGGCACCTCCCCATGAGGCTCTGTAACATCCTTTCGCTTCACTACGGCCATGGCAGCAGTGCTCGAAGATCGACAGCGTTGTACAAAGGGAAAAGGCAAGGCCGAGCCACGGGAAGCTACGGAATCCACACCACTTCTCGGCGCTGGATCCAGCCAAAATAGCAGAGACGACGATGAAGTTGACAACGTGTCACCTCGGCGCCAACTCTGGACGAAACTCACACTTGTCTTCCTTTTTACTTTCTCGCTGTGCTTGATCGTCTTCCTAGCTCTGGCCCTCCTAGCGTACTCCTACGCAGCTCGGCTGTCGCATCTCTTACCGAACGATGTTTTGGAGAATGGTCTGGTTTTCCAAGGTCCAGACCGAGTGGATGTTCTGAATGCCACGAACGGAGGACTGTGGATAAGGCTCGATGCCAGGGTGGGTGTTGATGCCGGGTCAGTCATTGGAGTAAACACCGACGACGACCAAGGAACGCTGAAAGACTTGTGGAAGTCCTTCGGCCGTCTGGGCATTCAAATCCTCCGCACAGTGACAGCCAATGTCTCCACGATCTCTGTGTCTTCTAATCGAGCAGCTTTGCTCGCAACTATCTCAGCGCACCCAGTGCAACTGCCCATCTCCAGTAATCCACCCCACGACTCGTCATGGCTGACACCCATCTCCGTCCCTATCTTTGTACGCCCGACCGATAATTCTTCGGACCTCGTTCAATTCATGGAAGACTCTTGGCGCCGTGGTGCTGCATCACTCCGGACGTCTGTTCCGAGTGTTGTGGTGTGGGGTGGCAATGCCAATGCCAAAGGATGGCGGAGCATGCTCGCCGCCAGTTTCGATAACGTGGAGACCTACTTTTCGCTGCCAAGTAAGTGCTTCTGTGCTCCCTGTTGTTTTCACTTTAAACGTAGATCTCTCCAGTCCCTCCTCTCCCAGGTTTGCCAGAACCAGGCAAGGATAGCCCCTTGCCATCGTTTTCTCAGATTGTTTCGGTCGAGTCGTTTGACATATTTTCTACGGATAAGGAGATCCAATTGAGCGCTCGTGCTTCCGTCATCGACCCTGCACCATCTGGTTTTGAAATGACTGTCCCCTCTTTGCCTTTCGTCGTGTCACTCCCAACCGGAGTTCCAGATGGTTATGTCCCGATTGCTTCCGCCGACACACAACCATTTTCTCTCACTCATCCTAACGTGACGCTCTTTATATCGGGCAAGGTTTTTGCGCTCCCATCCACCGCTATCGAAGCATTGTCGTCATTCGCTTCACGCTACTTGTCTCTCCAACGTAACCCGATATCAATCAGTTCCCCGTTCCTTCCGTCTCTGGTCGTCAACACTGAGTTTCCCTCGCCAGCCACAAAGCCCAAGGTTTTACGCAATATGACTATTCGTGATATGAAAGTCAAGCCATACGGAACTGAATTTCTGGCCAGCGGAGAAGTCTTTGCTATGATCGTACTCCCTAAAGGCATGAACTTCAAGATGAACGTTAACCAAATATTGCCTGATATCTTGGTGTTTGATGGAGATGTCGCCGACTCGCTCCCCCCCTTGGGTGCACAGGGGAACGTTCCGAGCCATCTTCCCGAACCTCTCCCTCCTCGCGCATTTGGCCATTTACAGCCTGACGACTGGCTAGACGCGAAGAGTGTTTATAATGGGACAGACGATGAGGGATCTGTTTTCTCGGTGTCGGCTTCTATTATCGACGTGCCTATCCAGGTCCTACCGGGGAGGCAGAAAGAATTCAGCAACTTTGTGAGCAAGGTATGTCACGACTATAGCACAGTGGTTCTTGTGTTAATTCGTGGTGCCTCATAGATACTCTTCGGCTCGGACGGCGCGACAGCGGGCCTTCAGGGAACTGTCGACGCTGGAGTTGACATCATCGGTCTGCCTTTCCGTGATGGGAATGGGGAAGACGTCGGATTCCAGCTGAACGGACTGCCATTACAAGGAAAGGTACATATAGGCAAGAAGGCTTGATTGGCATATGTAGGTTTCAAAATACCCTCGTAGATGAGCGTTAAACTTTCCACTTGCTGAGGGGTTGTGCACTGGTGCATATCTTCCGTGTGTACGGACAGTCGGTTTTATATGCGCATGTACTGCTTAAATGTAGATCTTGATTCATACCGGAGCTTGACCCGTGACTCCTAATTCCAATGTTTGACAAGGACGCCATTGATGACCTCTTCCTCCACCCGCTTTTCTTGTCCCTGTTTCAGTTCGCTCTGGCCATACGCGCTTGTCCTCCCTTTCCTCCACTTCTCCATGGTTGGCGCGACGCTATCTTCACAGCGTGGATTGATCCCTACTCTCTGCAGCACAGGACTCTCGCGCATCGGTACCAACTTGACGTCGTCGTCCGGCATGACGAAGTAGAAGACCCCTAGGCGGGTGTATTGCTGTTGGTCGGGAGGAGGCTGGACTACCCGGTGGATGGTCCCCTTGTAATATCCTCCCGTGAGGAAGTCCAATGCATCTCCGGTGTTCACCACCTGTGCGAGATCATACCGTCAGAAGAGGTCCAGTCGGTCGAGGTTGACGCGCACCAGGGCGTTCTCGATGTGTCTCACCCAGCGCCATTGACCGTCCTTTGACAGAATCTGAAGGGCGGCCACAGGCTGACTCCACAGGATAGTTATGCTACCAAAGTCTGTCCGTCACGCGTCAGTTCTGTGTCGCATCCCGCGGCGCAACGACGGGCGGAATCTCGGCCTCACCCGTGTGTCCTTTGAGCCAGACATTGCTGGTCTTCGCCTCTTCTTCGGCGGAGCGTGGATAACTGGGTTGGAGAATTCTGCTCAGCGCGACCAGCACAACACAAGACGGGAAACACGGACTATTTCATAAACCTTACTGGTGAGGAAATGAGTGGACTGGACACATCCGCGACTCGATGATCTAGCGCACCATATGTTTCACCGACGGCGTCATAATTGTGAATGTTCACCAGCGCGTCTTCGGGTAACTCGAGACTCAGTGCGATTAGTCTGTGATCCAGGTGTTAAGCGTGGACCGTCTCGATCGAAAGGTCGACTAACCGCAAGACGGGATGTAACACATTCAAGTGGTTCGTCTTGGCGAACTCCTCGATTTCGGGGAGAAACGGGCGAACCGCTTCCGGATGTGCGCGTTTGGTGACATCACGGTTGACTAAGAACTGGTACTCGAAGTACATGGGCACGCAATGGATCACGCTCACTGTTGTAATTCTCAAGCTGGTCATGGACTCCGTTGTCGATATGCTGTCGAAGGTAAGCATGCTGAGCTTGCGGAAGATGGCCGAGGGCATACCCAGTACTGCCGAAGTTTGTATCCTTGGTACGATCCGGTCTGTATCATGGTACCAGCATAGAGCAGCTTCTCCTCGTCGCTGACGCCCGCAAAGGGTATGTCTGCGACATCAAACATCCTGTGGGTCTATCTCGGGGTCAGACATGCCAGCAACAAGAAATCGAGGACGTTGCCTGCGACGGGTGGTATCCGTGACCAACGACATAGAAGAATCCGTGGGTCAACAGCGCGTCCCGGACCTGGGACGCCAACAGAGCCCGTTGTTCCGTGCTCTGGAACTTGGCTAGGTCGACGATGGGCAGGTGCGCATAGTCCACTGGATCAGGGCCCACAGATGAGCAAGAAGGTGGATCAGAAATCGTAGCACGCACAGTCGACTTTGGTGGGCGGTGCAGCTCGGTAGTGAGGTGCGGGAGGGAGGGTGAGGGTCGGCATTCACGCTGCTAATGGCACACACTGGAGCAGCGCAAGCCTTGTGACCCGAATGCATCACACAGAGTGGCAGCGGCCGAACACCAAATCCTCCAACAACCGCACAGTTGAATGGGAAAGCTGGAGCAGTACACGGCTTTGCGCACTCACGCCAAGCCCACCAATTGTTGAGTTTTGAGCCGGTTCCGGCCCCGGCAGTGAGTACTTATATCTCGCTGACTGCCTATCTCCTGCAATCGCTGTCCATGTCCCTCCCTGCAGAGCCGCTGCCTTTCGATGACACCATCCAGAAAATTCGTGGTGTTCTGGACGAGCGAAATCTCCCCAGTCCACTCCTCGGCATCGTCTGTGGATCTGGTCTCAGCACCCTAGCCGACAATCTTTCCGATACCGTGCACATACCCTATTCTCAGCTCCCAGGCTTTGGCCAGAGCACTGGTGCGTAGCATCGAGTCACTCGGTCGCCTTGGCCTGAGATCGCTGCTTGGGTCAAAGTTGTTGGACAGCACAGCGCATTGGCTTTTGGCCTGATGGGCCGCCGTCGGTATCCCGTTGTCGCTATGCTCGGACGTGTGAGTCCTTGTGCCCGTTGCCCGTCCACTTGATTCACACACACAACAAAGTTCCATCCATATGAAGGGCATAAACCAGCAGTGGTAACTTATGGGATCCGAACCATGAAGAGATTGGGAGTGAAACACGTCATTAGTGAGTTGGCCTCGACCATCCGTCGCGGGACGCCACTGAGCCATTGTCAGTTACCAATGCAGCGGGATCCCTTGTCTCAGGCATACCCGTTGGTACAAGTGAGTTATCGACGCCAGGTCTATTGATCCTCCATGACCACAAATACAGTCGTTGTGATCCAGGACCATTTTGCTCTGCCAAACCTGACCGGGATGAACCCATCCTTTGGACCGCTGATGTCCCCAGAGAGCCCCCGGTTTTACCCGCTTGGTGATGCATATTCAGTGAAGCTGCGAAAGCTCGCATTTCTCGCTGCGCACAAGCTTCGGTTTGATCGAGATGCACTAGCGGAAGGCACCTACGCCTGGGTTGCTGGACCGGCATATGAGACCCCCGCTGAAGGTCTGTTTTTGAGGAACGCAGGCGCACATGTGGTCGGGATGAGCACGATCCCGGAGGTCGTCGTCGCTCGTGAGGAAGGGCTTGAAGTCATGGTACTAAGTCTGGTCACGAACATGGTTGTCATACCCAAGGAGTACCGGAGCATCCGTGACGAGGTTGAGGCTGAGGTGCGCGAAGCCGATCGGCATTTGGTGTCCCTGCTAAGAGCACTCCCGTTCGACAGCTCGCTGGCCGACCGTTGCCTTTGCGTGCAGTTGAGATTGCTTCTCACGAGGAGGTGCTCGCTGTGAGCAAGCAGAAGACGGAAGTGATGCGGAGTCTGGTTGCAGAGATTGTCGACCTCGTGCAAGAGGAGGCGGACACAGTAAAGCACTGAAACCTGTTGTAATACACCAAGAAATGTGACGAGCGGGCCGGTTCGGCGTGCGATCGCGCTCGTCCCACGCTCAACAGTTGTCCTCCTTTCCTAGCTCCAGTTACTCCAGTTGCACGGCCGGCGAAGCGTGGCTTTCTTGCGTGCGGACTATATTTCTTGGTTGTATATTCTGAATCGCTGTTATACCCTGTCTGCGAGCGCCTGCCGCGATCATGATGCAAAGCCGGACAGTCCTTTTAGCGAGACGTTCGTTGCTGGCACAGGCGAGACCCCTCTCACGAGGCTTTGCTACGTCCGTGAGACTACGTGAGTATCTTTCATCTCTCGACGGTGCGGTGGAGTGTCCGCGCGAGCTCGGGGTGCCATGGGAGCATGAGGCTGACGCTTGTGCGCCCAGAAACCCCCCAGAAGGTCGTGGTTGCACACCCGGTGGTGGAGCTCGATGGAGACGAAATGACACGAATCATATGGAAGAAGATCCGAGAGGAGGTGTGTTCCTCAGTCGCGCCGCAACTTGCAGTCAATTCACGCTCCATTCATCTAGCTCATCCTTCCTTATCTTCAACTGGACATCAAGTACTTTGACCTTGGCTTGGAGTATCGTGACCAGGTGAGCAGGCATTTCGCTAGAACACGCGGCGGCAATTGATCGTAAGGCAGACACACGACACCGTCACGGTCGAGGCTGCACGGGCAATTCAACAATACAAGGTCGGCATCAAGTGTGCGACAATCACGCCGGATGAGGCTCGTGTCGAAGAATTCAAGCTCACGGAGATGTGGAAGAGTCCAAACGGTACCGTCAGTCTCCCCCTCTACCCACCTCAGGTGGGTCGTGCTAAGCATACTCCTTCAGATCCGTAATATCCTCGGTGGCACAGTCTTCCGCGAGCCTATTATCCTCAAGTGTATTCCCAAGCCCGTGCCAGGCTGGGTGAACCCCATCGTTATCGGCCGTCACGCTTTCGGTGATCAGGCAAGTTCCGTTCTGCTCCACACGCGGCGCTCCATGTTCACCCCTCGTAGTACCGTTCAACCGACTTTGTTGTTCCCGGAGCTGGAAAGCTGCAGCTTGTCTACAGCCCAGCTGACGGCAGTGCACCAACCACGCTCGATATCTACGACTTCAAGGGCAAGGGTGTTGCCATGAGCATGTACAACACCGACGAGGTATGTTGGTCCGAACGATTTGCGGGTGCAACTGTCAATCTTGGTGACCTCTAGTCGATAATAGGTTTCGCACACTCCTCGTTCAAGATGGCCTTGTCGAAGAAGATGCCTCTCGTACGTGATTTTCATCTCCGTGGCGCACGTTCTCGGTGCCAAGTTTTTTGCACAGTTCATGTCCACCAAGAACACCATCATGAAGCGGTACGACGGTCGTTTCAAGGACATCTTCCAGGAGATCTACGACGCCCAGTACAAGGCTGAATTCAAGACGCTCGGTATCTATTACGAGCACCGTCTCATCGACGACATGGTCGCTCAGGCCATCAAGTCCTCCGGAGGCTTCGTCTGGGCGTGTAAGAACTACGACGGTGACGTCCAGTCCGATATCCTCGCACAAGGCTTTGGCTCATTGGGAATGATGACCAGTGAGCTCATCACGCCAGACGGCCAGATTGTTGAGAGTGAGGCTGCACACGGCACCGTAACCCGCCATTACCGCGAGTACCAGAAGGGCAACGAGACGTCGACCAACCCTGTTGCCTCGATATTCGCATGGACACGCGGCCTGCTTCACCGTGCTAAGCTCGACGGCAACGAGCCACTCAAGCATTTCTGCCAAGACCTCGAGGCGGCTTGTGTTGAGGTTATTGATGTCGATGGTATCATGACGAAGGACCTTGCACTCGCCATCCACGGCAAGAACATGAAGAGAGAGCATTGGGTAGTCACAGACAAGTACATGGATGCTGTCAACGTGAGTTGCTGAGCTATCCAACGTGGAGTTGTTGTTGTCTTGTGCTGACGGTCCCTCGATTCAGGCCAAGGTACAGCAGAAGCTGGCTGGAAGAGCTGCCAAGCTGTAAACCTGCTCGTCCACTGGGACGGATGTGAGATATTGGTGTAGTTGCACATGGCTATCTGTATCTAGGACAACCCAAACTTGTCAGGGAGGACGTCCAAACCTTGATGACCAAACTCAAACAACCATCCGCAAGGACTGCAGATGCAAACGCGTCCAATGCGGCTGCCATGTCGCGTACTATGCAGTTGGCGGTCAATGGCATGAAAGCCTCTGCCTCTCGCAGGGGCGACGAGAGCAGGCGCGCTTCTGGGAATCTACAAAGGAGAGGCACGTGGATTTCTGCGCCTCTTACGAAGGATGAGCATTACTGGGCTGCACGAGCGATAGTGGCGGAGACCGTGCTTGCAGTGCGTGATCAACACGAAGGCGAACTGGCAGAAACGAGGCTGAAGCACGAGGTAGGTGCGGGTTGAGGAGCAAGAAGGATGCTGATCATGACCAGAGGGAGATTCGAGCCATATTACATGGAAACGATCAGAAGCAGAAGAGGCTGGAACGACTCATGGTCAGCCGCCGCGCTGGTATTGTGCGCCAGCTGACCGTGTTGGCAGGCGACGTGCCTCGCGGTGCTTTTGGGGTTCATGGGCTGGATGGCGAGCCATGGGGCCAAGGGCGAGTCTCGGGAGTCGAGCAGGCCCTCACACTTCACCATCCCGATCCTCTCACCATTTACCTCGGTCGTGAGTTGCTTCCGTTGTCTCTCCCGGTGCAGGTTGTACATGCACGGTGCAGGTCGAGCACGAAACGGGTGTCCTCGGCACGAAGGCGGTGGTTGGCTTCGTGCTGGTGATGGGCATCGCACTGTATGCAGCACTCAACAGCGGGCATTCTCGGTGGCCCGCGCGCTGACAACGAGTGGCAGTCGAGGAATGGGGGCGTCGTCTGAAACGCACAGGCTCGGATGTGGGGTAGCGCACTGGTACTACGTGTCACTGATAGTCGAGTGCCTGGCCAAGCTGTGACTTGGACTGGCCTCGAACCGGTTCAGATGAGATTGGAACTGCGCAGCGCCGCGTCTGTTCACGCCACGCCATTCGCTCCGCAATCTCCTCCACCACCGCGCCCTCGACACTCGTCGCAGTCGTCGGCACCAGCGACCCCGACACCGTTGGCCCATCCCCCAGGGCTTCCTGTCATCTTCGACAATGGCCGTGTATCCTCAGTCTACCTCGCCAACGGCCGAACATGCAGATCCATTCGGCCCTTCCGCAGCCGTTCCTCGTAGACATGTTTACAGTGACAACGACTCGGACAACGTCGACTCGTACGGACGCAGAGATACTTATGCCTCGGACAGCAGCAACAATGGCTTGAACGACCAGGAGAGGTACTACGATAACAATGGCGCATATGACCCCTACGGTGGGCACACACTTGGCACGCCTCTCCTCATTGTTCACACGGCCTTCTAGCACAACAAGATACGGATTCAGACGTCGATGTCTATGGGCGTGGATATGCGCCGTCCGCGGAGTCGTTGGGACAATCGCGGATGGGACTGTCAGAGTCGAACGCCACCGCATTTGTCGAGTACCCTGTGCCTTCTGGCGCGAGGGAGCAGTACCCAACTTGGACGCCGGAGCGGCAAATACCGCTGTCCAAGGAGGAGATCGAGGACATCTTTCTCGACTTGGCACAAAAGTTCGGCTTCCAGCGCGACTCGATGAGGAACATGGTCCGTCTTTTTTTTCTTTTTTTTTCTTCCGCTTCCCACTTGGTTGCCCTCTCTGACGGCATCTCCGCCAGTTCGATTTCCTGATGCAGCTCTTGGACAGTCGCGCGTCGAGGATGTCCCCCAACCAGGCCCTACTGACCCTCCATGCCGATTACATCGGCGGCGAGCACGCAAATTACCGAAAATGGTATTTTGCCGCCCAGCTCGACCTCGATGACGCCGTCGGCCATGTGCAAAATCCCGGCCTCCAGCGCCTCAGGACAACCAAGCGCAGAACCCTCCGCAATGTCACCGAAAAGTCCTTGCAGAACGCCATGGAGCGCTGGCGTCAGGCAATGAACAACATGAGCCAGTACGACCGTCTCCGTCAGATCGCTCTTTATCTCCTCCTTTGGGGCGAAGCCGCCCAGGTCAGATTCATCCCCGAGTGTCTCTGTTTCATTTTCAAGTGCGCAGACGACTACTACCGTTCCCCCGAGTGCCAGGGCCGCGTCGATCCAGTTCCCGAGGGGCTTTACCTCCGCGCAGTCATCAAGCCCCTCTATCGTTTCATCCGTGATCAAGGCTACGAGGTCGTCGATGGCAGATTCGTACGCAAGGAAAGGGACCACGCCGACATCATTGGTTATGATGACGTCAACCAGCTGTTCTGGTACCCAGAAGGTATCGCCAAAATCATGCTTACAGACAAGGTATGTGTCTCCTGCAAATGCATATTCCGGTGTTGATGCAAGACATTCTTAGACGAGGCTGATCGACTTGCCACCATCCCATCGGTATATGAAGTTCGACCGCATCGAGTGGAATAGAGCATTCTTTAAAACCTATTATGAGAAGCGCTCCTTCGGTCATCTACTCGTCAACTTCAACCGAATCTGGGTCATTCATGTTTCTCTATACTGGTTCTACACGGCATACAACTCTCCCAGAATCTATCAGATCGTTAAGCCGGATAACACTGTCGTCAACTCCCCCGCCTTGTCATGGTCTGTGACGGCTCTTGGTGGCGCCGTAGCGACGCTCATCATGATCGCTGCCACGCTTGCGGAATTCTCCTACATCCCCACTACCTGGAACAACACATCCCATCTGTCCCGTCGATTGTTGTTTTTGTTCATCACTCTGGCATTGACTGCTGGACCAACAATCTACATTGCCATCGTGGAGTTCAGCTCAGGTGGTAATTCCGGGTCCCTCGCACTCATCCTCGGTATCGTACAATTCTTCATCTCGGTCGTTGCCACGCTCTTGTTCGCCATCATGCCTTCAGGCCGTATGTTTGGTGACAGAGTTGCCGGAAAGTCGAGGAAGTATCTCGCCAGTCAGACTTTCACAGCTTCGTACCCAGGCTTACCCCCACGGGCAAGACTCGCATCGATTGCGTTGTGGTCTCTTGTGTTCGGCTGCAAGGCTACAGAATCATACTTTTTCCTCACTCTCTCGTTCCGTGACCCTATTGCGGTCATGGTGAACATGACGATCCGAGGCTGCGACGACAAGTACTTTGGCCCCTATTTGTGCTCGAACCAAGCGGCATTCACTTTGACCATCATGTATGTCATGGATCTGGTGCTCTTCTTCTTGGATACCTTCCTCTGGTACATCATCTGGAACACCGTATTCAGTATCACGCGGTCATTCATGATTGGGCTTTCCATTTGGACTCCGTGGAAGGACATTTACACGCGGTTACCGAAGCGGATCTACGCCAAGTTGCTTGCCACAAGTGACATGGAGATAAAGTACAAGCCGAAGGTAGGAAACCTCATTGTCTTCAGGTCTACATTCCGTTAACCATGAGTCAGGTCCTCGTCTCGCAAATCTGGAATGCCGTCATCATTTCCATGTATCGAGAGCATTTGTTGTCCATTGAGCATGTACAAAAGCTCTTGTATCACCAAATCGACACAGGTCAGGATGGTAAACGCAGTTTGCGCGCGCCGCCGTTCTTCATCTCTCAGAGCGACAAAGGATTCAAGGGCGAGTTCTTCTCGACTGGTAGTGAAGCTGAGCGTCGGATATCTTTCTTCGCCCAGTCTCTGACCATCGATCTCCCTGAACCTCTGCCGGTCGATGCTATGCCAACGTTCACTGTCCTGACACCTCACTACAACGAAAAGGTATGTCGCGTGCTAAAAAAAAAGTGCCATACGGCCTTGGCTAAATTGTGCTGTAGATTCTTCTGTCGCTCAGGGAAATCATCCGTGAAGAGGATCAGCACGCTCGTGTCACTCTCCTCGAGTACCTGAAACAACTCCATCCTGTCGAATGGGACAACTTCGTCAAGGACACCAAGATCCTCGCAGAGGAGTCGGCAATTTTCAACAATACCACCCCTTTTGGTACAGACGAGAAGGGCCAGTCCAAGATGGATGACCTTCCCTTCTACTGCATCGGATTCAAGAGCGCCGCTCCGGAGTTCACACTCCGCACGCGGATCTGGGCGTCATTGCGCGCACAAACACTCTACCGGACGGTTTCTGGCATGATGAACTACTCCAAGGCCATCAAGCTTCTCTACCGTGTAGAGAATCCTGAGGTCGTCCAGCTTTTCGGTGGAAACACTGACAAACTGGAGCGCGAGCTGGAACGGATGGCTCGACGCAAGTTCAAATTCGTGGTCTCGATGCAGCGTTACTCCAAGTTCAACAAGGAGGAACACGAGAACGCCGAGTTCCTTTTGCGCGCTTACCCTGATCTTCAGATCGCTTACCTGGAAGAAGAGCCACCTCGTAAGGAGGGTGGTGATCCTCGCCTCTTCTCAGCGCTCATTGATGGTCATTCGGAGTTCATCCCTGAGACTGGTCGTCGTCGGCCGAAGTTCCGTATCGAGCTGCCTGGTAACCCCATTCTTGGGGATGGAAAGTCGGACAACCAGAACCACGCCCTCATCTTCTATCGTGGCGAGTACCTTCAGCTTATTGATGCCAACCAGGATAACTACCTGGAAGAGTGTCTCAAGATCCGTAACGTTCTCGGCGAATTCGAAGAGTACTCTGTGTCAAGTCAGAGCCCGTATGCTCAGTATGGCCACAAGGAGTTCAAGAAGCCTCCAGTCGCCATCGTCGGTGCTCGCGAGTATATCTTCTCGGAGAACATCGGCATTCTTGGCGATATCGCGGCAGGCAAGGAGCAGACGTTTGGCACGCTTTCTGCGCGTTCGTGGGCCTGGATCGGCGGAAAGCTTCACTATGGTCACCCCGATTTCTTGAATGCGCTTTACATGAACACCCGCGGCGGTGTTTCGAAGGCTCAGAAAGGATTGCACCTGAACGAGGATATCTTTGCTGGGATGAACGCCATAGGTCGTGGCGGTCGCATCAAGCACACGGAATACTATCAGTGCGGAAAGGGGCGTGATCTTGGCTTCGGTACCATCTTGAACTTCCAGACGAAGATCGGCACGGGAATGGGAGAGCAAATGCTCAGCCGGGAGTACTATTACTTGGGGACACAACTCCCAATCGATCGGTTCTTGACTTTCTACTACGGTCATCCTGGTTTCCACATTAACAACATGCTGGTCATTCTCGCTGTGCAGTGCTTCATCGTGACCAGTAAGTTTTGCTGAGCCGATCCCTACGCTTGCTGATTACGTCACCAGTGGTGTTCTTGGGTACTCTTAATTCTTCGGTCGTGGTCTGCCCGGCTACTGGGACCCCACCCACGGGCTGCTACTATCTCACCCCTGTCTTCCAATGGATTCAGCGTTGTATCATCAGTATCTTCTTGGTATTCATGATTGCGTTCTTGCCACTTTTCATTCAAGGTAATCCCTCCATCGACTTGATATGATGATGGGTCTCTCATCCCCGTGTTAGAGTTGGTTGAACGTGGGACTGGACGAGCAATAATTCGACTTGGGAAGCAATTCTTGTCCCTCTCACCAGTCTTCGAGGTTTTCTCAACCCAGATCTACACGCATTCCATTATCAGCAATCTTACATTCGGTGGTGCTAGGTATATTGCTACAGGCCGAGGCTTCGCCACGACCCGCCTATCCTTCAGCATCCTATTCTCTCGCTTCGCCGGCCCGAGCATATACCTCGGGATGAGAACCTTGATCATGCTTCTCTACGTCACGATGTCGTGGTGGACACCCTACCTCATCTACTTCTGGATCTCCATTCTTGCTCTTTGCATCGCCCCTTTCTTATTTAACCCTCACCAATTCGTTTTTTCTGATTTCATCATCGACTACCGGTATGCTCATATTTCTGCATCTCTACCAGTCCCCTGTTCAATCTCTTTTCAGGGAATTTTTGCGGTGGATGTCTCGCGGAAACTCGCGCTCACACAACAACTCCTGGATCGGCTACTGTCGGCTGTCACGAACGATGATTACTGGGTATAAGAAGAAGAAACTCGGCCTCCCGTCTGAAAAGCTTTCAGGCGATGTTCCTCGCGCTAAATGGCGGGCCGTGATCTTCTCTGAGGTTGTCTTCCCCGTTTTCATGGCGATATTGTTCATCATCGCGTACATGTTCGTGAAGGCTTTCCCGGACAGTACTGGAAGGCTGTCTCCGAGCCCATTGATCCGGATTGCTGTCATCTCCCTCGGTCCCATTGTCTGGAATGCCTCAGTGCTCCTCGTGTTGTTCCTCGTTTCGTTATTCCTCGGACCCATGATGGATCCCACGTTCCCTAGGTTCGGATCTGTCATGGCTTCTATTGCGCACATTCTCGGCGTGGTTGGAATGCTTGGGTTTTTCGAGTTCCTTGTACGTGCTACATCATTTTAGGGAGGTAATCGAGGCTCACCAATTTTTAGTGGTTCCTGGAAACTTGGAACGCATCTCATGCGGTCCTTGGTATCATTACAGTCATTGCCATTCAGCGTGCCGTCCACAAGTTTTTGATCGCGGTGTTTCTGTCCCGCGAGTTCAAACATGACGAGACCAACCGAGCATGGTGGACAGGCAGATGGTACGGCCGTGGCCTTGGAGCCCACGTCATGTCCCAACCTGCTCGTGAATTCGTGGTCAAGATCATTGAATTGTCTCTCTGGACCTCCGATCTTTTGCTCGGGCACTTTCTGCTCTTCATGTTGACGCCGCCCATCCTCGTACCCTATGTTGACCGTTTGCACGCGATGTTGCTGTGTAAGACGATTTGCTGTTGGCTGTGATTGCTACTGATCCGCACGTTAGTCTGGCTGCGCCCTTCGAAACAGATTCGTGCACCGTTGTACTCTCTCAAGCAGAGAAAGCAACGTCGCCGGATCGTGAGTGACTTTGTGTTTCGAATACCTGACTCCTAACTCTGCGGTAGATCATCAAATATGGCATTATCTATGTAACTGCTATTGTTGTCTTCACGACGCTCATCGTGCTCCGTAAGTCCCGGTTGCAGATGCTCCTGCAACGTGTCTCACTCGTATGCTCTTCCAGCCGCAGTGTTCCGGGATACGATACACCTGAATTGCTCCCTATGCCAGAATCTCTAGCTCGACATCTTCCATTCATATTACTTGCATTCTATAAGCTACCCACGACTACTTGTACTTGCGTTTTTTCCCTCCGCGTTGGTTTTTACCTACCATTCGAAAACTGGACGTTTCTCCCGCCGCTGGACTCTCCGCCGCTGACATCGTTGACCATCGATCGCGCTACTACATTGGACAAGTTGGTGGTTTAATGTATTACGGATAGGGCACGAACTTGACGAACACTGGAAAACTAGATGATGTCTTGTCTGCAGGAGGGTGTGTTGGACTTTGCGAGTTATGAGACTGGCGTGTATGACCAGAGTCTGGAGGTACGCGGTGCTCGACGTCGACGGGGCCGTTGAAGCCAACCCATCCCATCGCGCCGTGTTCCGGGAAACTGGACTGTTGCACCGACGTCACCAACCATCTGCGTCCGTGTCGGGTGAGTCCGCGCGTACCTGGCTTGGCGAGTACTTCAATTTGGAACGGGCCAGCACTTGCACTCGAAAGGGACCCAGCTCCCCTCCGCTCCATGCCACTCGCGCACACACGAACTGATCCTCACACAGACGAGATCAGCGTCTCTCCAAACGCCGCCCTCCATGGACTTGTCCACGCACCCATCCAACACACCTCGCCGGACAAGCAACTCTTGGATCAACCTCCCCATCCTCTTCGTATCTGGTTCGTTCGCAGGCCAGACCATTCGCGTAGAGTTGGCCGAAATCCAGAAGGCCGACTTGGGTCGAAAGTAACGCTTCCGCGCCATCCTTGCAATCATCGCTCACCCCCTCTCTGTGTTAGGTACGCAAGGGTAGATCGGCGCCCACTGGATCCCCCGCCCGTCGTTCTGCTCAAGTTGTACAAGGTATTCAATCACGGAACAGATGCCCAGTACGAAAGGGAAATTCATGATTATTCGTGAGTAGCTCTCCCTTGCACACCGCGCACGAGAAGGCAACTTCACGCTCAACAAGGGATGTCAATACGCTCGGGCTCCTTTGCAATGTCGATCTTTTCCCTGTTCCCACCGCAGCGCGGGACCCGTGTACTCCTGCACGGGGTCGAGACGAGCAGCAGTCTCACCATCCGCCCGAGACATCACGCCCATCGAGCATCCCATCTATACAGCTGCCGCCCCTCGCGGTGCCGACTCGGTCCGCTGTCCCGCATGCTTCACAGCAATCTCCGATCCCTCGCCGACGTATACTTACATATTTCTGGGACGAACCGATAACAGAGAATATGAACTGCACGACCGCACTTTCGGGTGCAACGTTTATCCAGCCTGCGACCATTGAATATCAGGGCAAAAAAGTGTTGGTCTTCCCTTTCGCAGTCAGTGCATTCCTCCGAGTTGCTGCGTAGGCCATTTACGAACGTCTTCAAGGATCTCGCAGTCAGAATTGAGGGCCAATTCTTTTTGCGGTACCGCTGTTTTGACATATTCTCGCGAATGTCGGGTCATGGTGATCTGCCCATACAAGCCGAATGTTTCGGTGGACCATTCAGGATATACTCGACGAAAGAGTTTCCCGGATTACAACCATCTACGGAACTTACAAAGGTAAGCCAGCGTCTATCTATCATCTACGTATTTGCTCACAAGACGTCCGAAAGCAACTTGCCAGATGGGGCGTAAGGCTTAATACTCGCGAAACCGAGCGTAAACGCAAACGCAGGGACGAAGACTATTCTTCGAGTTCTGTCGCGAGGTCTACGAAGACCCGAGCAAGCAAGGGGAGCGAGAGCGATGACGACTGATGCTCTCTCTGAGTTTCACGTAGGTCGGTCGCGCACCCGGAATCAAGCATGGGTTTGAAGTCTGGTCACACATTGGATGCTTCGTCTACACGTTTCCGGGTCTTGGTTCGTTGTACAACTAGTCGTCCCATCATTTGCATCCTGGAAGGGCGATAGTTCACATCGTCATGCGCCCAGTGTCTTACTAGTCCCTAGAAATCATTCTAATTTAGAACTTGCACTTTGTCCTTGAATGATAGCTTTCAATCCCAATGAAGCTTTGACAAGGAGGGACTTGGATTCAGTATGCGAGAATGGGTACATTATAATGAAGAGTATGATCTTGTAGGTATAGACATAACGCTCTAATGATATGCTATAAATGAAACAGATCTAAATGAGACCATAGCAAGTTGGGCAGATACAGTTAGGAAGTGTGTCAGTAACTGGAAATGCCGAAGAAACATCAATCATTGTCTCCCAGTCATCTGGGATGACACCATCCCCACTGAGTGCCTTGTAGATGAGTTCCCTTGCAGCAGCAACAGGAACAACATTACCCACTATCCCCCCAGCCTGGGTGCCTCTCACGATTTGCTGCTCAGCAACAGCTATCAACTGTGCAGGAAAGCCTGCAAGGGGATCATTTCCACTTCTCTTTGATGCAGAACCATTCTTCTTCTGGCGTTTCCTGGGGGGGCATATGCCTACGAGCTCCTCCAAAGACTCTGTCCTGTCAAGATGAGGCCAAGTCTCAAGGACTCTGGCGGTGCGATTTTTCTCCACAAAATCATCCTCCACCAAACATGACTGGTGATAGGAAACACGGCAACCTGGGCGTGGACAAAAGTGAAGGATCTCGTCCACACCTGGGATATACGGAACTTTGCATATAGTGCAGGCTACATGCGTTAACTTTGGCTGGACCAAGCATGGGCTCTGAGTGATGATTAGACAAGAGGTACTGGGGCTCACATTAATCTGTCTTGCAGTATATTGGAAGTTGTATCGGGTGAACCAGTCATCCTCGCCAATATAGACTTGCTGGACACTGGTCTCATCAAACCTCTTGAGATCTACGTGTCCTAGAAAGCGGGATACGTCGCATGTCACCGAAATGAGATAAAGCACACTCACCAACAAAACAATGGACAGAAATGATATCAAAGTTGTCTGAAAACAACATTTCATGTTTACCACAGACGGCAGGGTCACTTTGACCTAGATCTATCATCAAGAAACATCCATGAGATGGGAGAGACTCACAAGGATTTGATGACCTCTGCCACCTCTCTGGGCGACCAGTACCACTGGACACGAACCCATACCTAGTGGCATCATTAGTATCAGCTAGATATACAGATGGGAGAAAGCTCACATCATCAGGATCATTTGCCCGGATTTCTCTGATTTTTGCAATCCAATAATCCTTCTCTGGAAGCACATCGTCCTTGAGGTGGTATTGTATGTAGGTGCTAAGAGATGGAGTGAGTTAGATCAGCTGAACGAGTATGATTACCCTTTGCCTACACATCTCCTACAGAGAAGGTATGGGGCTCATGCTCAGAGTCTTCAACTGCACATGCAGATGCTTTGTGAGGTCACATGGACCATCGAGCTCTAGCTCACCAATGAATGAACCATACTCGTTGGCAAGGGTGGCAAATCGCCTTGGACTGAGTCCTCCAGGGGTCTCTTGTTCTTTGACCGATTTCCTGCGTGTGAAGTTCTTGCGCGCCATGTCGTGGACGAGGTGGTCGCGCTTTCAATTGGAACGCGTCTGGTTATTACGCGAGACGGGTGTTTACAAATGTAGCTGTGCTGGTGTTGCTGGAGTCGGCGACTGAGCTCCTTCGACATCTACCGCCATGCTTTTCTACTTGACTTCATGCATAATAAGGTGAGGTACCGTTTCATATTTTATCTCGCACTCTGCATTAACGGTGGGCTTGCTAGTTCTGTGGTTGCCTTCCTTTATCCGGGCTATGCATCCTATAAAACGCTGTCACACCGTCCTGCATCTGAGGAGGACCTGGAACGATGGCTCATGTACTGGTCCGTGCTTGGCTGCATCGTTGGGGTTGAATACGTCGCCGAATGGCTTGTGTCTTGGTCAGTCCGTCTTCGCATGACTGCGCATTCCCTAACAGGTCGTAGGATCCCAATGTACTATCTGATGAAAACGCTCTTCCTCCTCTACCTTGTGCTTCCGCAGACTCGCGGGTCCTCGTATATCTACATCAATCATCTCCAACCGTTCCTCCACTCTCACGAGTCCCAGATTGACGCCACTCTCGCCTCTTTCAAGGCACGTATGTACGCTTTCGTACAGGAACGCTTCCGCGCGCTGTGGGACCAGTTTGCTGGCGCTCTCCGTCAGCAACAGCAGGCTCAGCATGTTTCTAGCTCTGGCGGAGTTGCTACGGGTGCCCCCCCGTCCTTTGGGGACCCAGTGTCTGGCCCTGCCCAACTTGTCACGGGCCTCTGGCGTTCTTACGGACCTAGTCTCATCGCCTCGGGTGCTGCCTTTCTATCTCAAGGTGCAACTGCGTCCGGATCTGCCACAGAGAGAGCCTGGCGGTCACCCGCTGGCTCACAGATTCACCTAGAGTCTTCCCGGTCTGCACGTGACCGGAAATGTCAGCCCGAAGCGGAACCGCAGCTGAGGCCCATTCCCGCTGCCTCCGGCTCGTTTCAAGCTTCTTCGCGTAACTCGTCCGACTCCGAGCTGCGGGGACGGGGGACTGGGAGGTTTGAGGAGATTGAAGAACCGAGTGATGCGGAGGGGTACGACGTCGGCGATGGGAGTGCTAAGTGGTCGGGCTCGGAACGCCCTGCAAGGCCGACCAGCTGGTTTGGTTGGGGATCATCGGAAGCCAGACAAAAGTCTGAGTAGATTCGAATTCTTGTGTGCTCGTTTTTGCGCAAACGTATGGCAGCCTGACGTGTCATGACAAAACGCGACAAACCGCACAGCATGTTTGTTTCCCCGGTTATAGATATTTCCCCACATAATACGTCCAGTGCGGGGTCTTGAAGTGCCTCCTGACTGTCTCTTTCGACGCTACCATCTCTGCAGAATGCCGCAAGCACCCAAGGCAGTTTCAAGACAGGAGAGCAAGGAGGTCCAGAAGGCGATCGACAAGGAGCAGAAGCGAAACCGCGGTGTGATGTCTTGTGCAGAGTGTAGACGGTCTGTTTCTCCGTTTCTGTTCGTGTGGGCCCCGGTCACACTTGCCACTCTCCAGACTAAAGCTAAAGTGCGATAAGTTGGTCCCCTGTTCATCATGCAAACGTCGTGGATGCTCAGCAATATGTCCGAACGGTACGCGTCGAAGGAACTCACCCCACCAGTATGCTGAGACGTCATATTTAGGCAGTCTGACCACTGGTCAGGGCACTCGGTATGTCTCGAGTCCAGGATTTCAGCCTTGTCAAACACGCCCTCTCATTAGCTTCGTTCTCGCTGACACGGAGAAGCTGCACGAGAAGATATTACTCATGAGCGATCGCATGCGACAACTCGAGGATGCCCTTGCTGTCCTGCAGTCAACCATGGCACCGGGCGAACCCCATCCTCTGTTGCGGCGCGAGCTTCTGCAGGTCAAGTCAATCATCGATCTACACGTTGCTATCGACACGGACAAGGTTCAAAGGAGCAATGTTCATGTTGACGACGATTCCCAGTACATAGAAGCTTTTGGAACACTAGCCTTGCGAGACGATGGTGCTGCGACATTTTATGGCCCGTCTGCAGGCTCAGAAGTGAGTACCATTCATCCAATTCACTTTATTGGTCTTTGAAGCGTCATAATCAAGAGTCTACTGATTGTAAGTCGACGATGTCTCGGCGCTATACTCGCACTCAATTCTTTCGCTTGCAAGGGCGCATCAGCGGAGTCTGCAAGTCTGTCATCTTCATCCCCGAATCAGGATCCAACTCCACATGACCTTCCTGGGCCTGTCAATCATTTATCGAACACATTTCCTCTTTCCCCTGTCTACACCAACGCCGTCGATCTCAATTACCTCGTCCAAAATCATTTGCCCTCTTGGCAGCGAGCGCGTCAATTATGCGAGCTCTATCTGTCCCAGGCGCCCTGGTTTTTCGGTGCAGTCACTAAACAACAGCTTCTGGAAGAATTACTCCCTCTCTGGTACAGTGAAGTTTCTGACCTTCTCCTACCGGGCTCTGTAGCACCCTCGACAGAGCCTAATCCCTCTGGTGGGTCGACGGAACCGCAAGGCAAGACCGCCCACGAGTTAGCATTACTCTTTGTCGTCTTTTGCTTTGGCGCTCTCACCGACAATTCCCTCCCTCCTGCGCCGGACAATGAGGAGGCCAATATGTATTTCCGTCTGACGCGCGCGGCATTGAACCTAGAACCGGTGCTGGATCGTCCACCTTCCGTAACCACCGTCCAGACCCTAGCCCTACTGGCTATCTACCAGGGTCTGGTTAGTGGCGAAAACAGCATTGAGTGCACTTGGGGTATATTCGGGCTTGCGACAAGGCTCGCACAGAGCGTGAGTAATTCGTACTCGTTGACCCTCCCCTGATGCTAGGTCACAAACTTGCAGATCGGACTTCGTAAGTCTTCTGTTCATGTGTAGTAGTTTGAGCTCATAGAAATGCAGACCGTGATTGCGCTCGCTGGCAGTTGTCTAATGCAGAAGTACAGAAGCGCCGCGCTCTGTTTTGGGAGCTGTTTATCACTGATGGGTGGCTGGTGTGTCGCCTTTGATTCCGTCTTCTCATCTGCATTCCATTGAGTCCTTCACTCGCAGAGCCTTGCAACTGGCCGTTTAGCCACGTTCTATCTACCATTCGTCGACTGTGAGCTTCCGAATGACACGGATTCGACTATAGATGACGACGGTTCTGTCCTCCCTAGCTGTGAGTAAATTAGCTCTCGCGTTCGAAAAACCTTGCATTGAGCAGCTGATTCTATTAGTCGCTGCATGGAAGGCGCGATTTGGGTATGAATGCGTCGCTGCTGTCATACAGAACGCGCAAACCGCAAAGGTACCTAAATTCTCCGTGATCGTCGAGCTCGATCACAAGGTGCGAGATATGAAATTGCCAAAGTATGCTCGACGGGTTCCTCCCCCGGGTGCTGGACTGGCAGAAACAATGAAACACTACATGCCGTTAAACTACCGGCACTTCAGTTAGTCACTTTCTCTCCCACGAGTTTCTGCTACCTCGCACTGACTGAAAATTACTTAGTTTTGGTATACATTCATCGATGTTTCTTTGCGGAGGCCGTCTCGAACAACCCTACTGATCCGATGAAAAGCCAGTATGCGCCTTCCTTTTTGGCTGGCTACCGTAGTGCCTGTGAATTACTCAGCAGCTTGCGCATTCAATTCGACCTTTTTCCAGCACAAATAGCGCGTTTCTGGGTGTTATGGACACACGCCTTTTCAAGCTCCGTTGGTATTTTCTGTTTCGCGTGTGCGTTAGTTGATCACCCTGTCGGTCTCAGGTGATGCTAGCTTCTGTCGTGACGCATGCGTCAGGTGCTGGGACGCGATCGAAGACCACCGGTGCTGCTCTGACGGAATTGCGTCGAGTGGGTTCAGAGACATTCTGAGGTATTGAAACTAAACAAAATTTCTACAGGCAGTTGACCTCTTTAAGGAGGCATCGACATACGGTGGTCGTGCGGTGAAATTCTTGGTATGTCTGATCGTGGTGTCAAGCTTCCCTTTTTGATGACGCTCGCGCTCAGCCCATCCTTCGACGGCTACTTCAAAAAGCCGAGCGAGCATATAGCACAGCTACACCTTCAGTCGTCCGTAACAAGGACATCTTCTTATCGTCAACACAACTGCCACCCAACGACGAGTTGTCGATTTTCAGTGGTCGGATCAACAAAGTCGCCACCAAAGCGTTTCCCCAAGCCATATCACCCGCTCCCAGTTCGAGTCCTGGCAATCGCAGTTCTCCTGGAGTCACAGGTGACCGGAGTCAACCATCGGTGCCTGTCACTCCAGATAACCCACCCATGCCCAACTTCACGACCTTGCACCCGACGCTTCGCGATCACTGGACCAGTTTTGACGGTGATCTCAACAGACAGCTGTCAAATGCGCAGCGGGACGAGTACTATACTGACGCAGATGCTCACATGGTCTCTTTGGAAGAGCTTCGAGTGCCAGTCGTCCTTGATGGTCAACAACAACAACAACAACAACAACAGGTGCAGCCAGTCCAACATCTTTACCCTCTCGATGTTCCCTCCTCCGCTTTCCAATCGAATGCGGCGTATGCTCAGTACCCGCCCACTGCGCCCACATTTGGGTCGAACAAGGAGGATGCGCAGTATAGCAGCACATCTCCGCAGGCACCATCGCACCAGCAAATGCTCCAATTTCACCAGTATCAACCTGACGTCCTCCAGTCTTGTCCCTCCGAGAGTCATTCTCAAGGGCATCCGTACCGGCCTGTCGACCGTCACTACGACCCATACTTACAGCCTACGTATTATCAACACCCACCCCGAGATGAACACCAGTACAACCAAGCTCCGCAACAGCACTATCACACCAACCCCTCGCGCCAGTATGCCTCCATGGCGTCTTCACAGTACACTTTGCCTATGTCCCAGTATCAGGATCGCGGCTACGCTGAGCCGTCAGCGCAATTACTCCACTGGGACGACTCTTATTCAGCGCAGCAGGATCCTACGTTGTACTCCCAGCAACTGGGCCCATATCCGCAGCACGATTACTACGCCAACACAACAGGGCGCGAAAGCACCGCTGAGAAACCACTTCAGCAGCAGCGGCTACACCTTCAGGAGACATGGCAGTCTTTCGGTGTGTACGTTGGCTCTCCCAGACAGGCGGCCTAGTGCGTTTGTACACTATCCCGGCTTCGTACGTCTTCCACTTTGTTTACAACGACCTTTGTCATCTCTCTTGCTTTGATTTCCGCTGGGTTCACCGGTTTTGTGTCCATTAGTGTGTACCTGTACTTATAGCTGAAGATTAACGATCTCCCTACCGTCTACAATATCCAATCATCACGTCGGACGCTTTTCTCGTGCGTGAAGGTCGCTTATAACCCTATGCAGAACATCTTCCCCCTCGCAGCTTGTGCTCTGCAGAGTTCGATCTCGGTAGGTACGGCGAGCAGCGATGCAAGGAGAATACCGGACGAGTCCGCAAGGCCCAAGGAGCCGATCTTGAACTCACACTCTTGCCTCGATCGTTCCTCGTCGACCACCGTGGACGGATCGGGTCGTTCCCGGTTGATTCGGTGAAACACATTGACGCTGGTAAACCCAACGGACATCAGCGTCTTGTTTCGGCCTGAACGCGCCGCCTCACGCACGACCGCCACAGTGGGGTGGGGGACACTCACTACGCGAGTCCACCACATACACCCTCGATGCTGATGAGCAGGAAGACGAAAACGATGCTGCTTGCGGGGAAGATGCCGACTGCCGATTCGCACGCCAATGCAACGAGGATCAGGAATTGAACGATCGCCGGCATCGACAGGAGCTTCTCCGAAAGAGGGGGGAAGCCAAGCGAGATCGATGAGCGGGAGATGAAGACCGTGGATTGGTAGACAAGCTGCGAACCGGGATAACGTTCGCGGATGAGCCGCGCATTGATCAGCTCGGCGTGTGGGTCCATACCTGCCAAAGTGGGTAGTAATCTCTAACGGAGTGTATGATCTTGCTAAGGAAGCCATCGCGTTCTGGAGATGGCACTGGATACAGCAAAGTGGGTGCTATGCCCTGGGGTGGCAACGCTCAGCGAGCGGAAAACGTATGCCAAAGAAACTGACCTGATTGATAGTGTACTCAAACTACGAATGAAAGTCAACCAAATTCGTGTTCTTTGCATCGAATATGTACTCACAGTATACACCAAAACTACGAGGGGGGTTCAGGACTTTGCTGCTCGATGCGTCACAGAGGATACTTACAAAGCGGGAGCATATACTTGCATATCAAAGGCTTCACTAAGCGCCACTTGTCCGCAGCAGACAAAAAGACCGGGACTTTGGGTGGCTGTCCGAGAAGGGTATCTCCCTCAGCAACTTCTACTGCAGAGACGTCCGGGTCGTCTTCGGGTAAGGGGGCATAAGTGCATGGATATGGCGAGTCCACGAATGCAGCAGGACGTGGGAGCAGGAGCAAATACGATATTGGTAACACAAAGGGAAGTATCTGAGGAAAAGGTAACAGTAAGATTAGGATGACTAGGCTATACAAGGTTAGTCTGCCTACCGAGGAGATGCCTACGCCTAAACGAACACCAAGCCCCCTGACTTCCCACCACAGAAAGGCTCCAACGAGTCCAGCAGCGCCAGTACCACAGGCGAAGTAGCTTGGGGTCAATTCAATTCTAGAGCTCTTGGATAAGTCAATGTACTCACCCAACACTGTGTCCTCCCACAGAAGGCGGACTATAAGTGGTTGACAGTTGCAGGAACGTGAGTTCGCCCAAACCTGCAACGGTGAAGATATAACGGTGAAGATATGCTTCTGATGAAAGTAGGAAGAGTGGAGTTACCGGAAGAGAAAGAGGCGAGGGAGATGCCCAGCAGCCTCGCAAACAGACCCTCACGCAGGGCAACGACCTGGGGATAGTGAGCGATACTGCCGTCTCTTGCAGATACTCCACTTGCCAGCATGCCAATGAAGCTCAATGACGCGCATCCCAGGATGCGCCGGGTGTACCGTATTCTGCCTGTGAGAAAATAAGGCCATCCAAGCTTGGCCACCAGAGCGGGAAAGATGTTGCAAAAGGCGATTATTCCCTTGGGAGTGGATGGGGGAACCAGATCAAGTGCAGCAGAGAGAATGATCACATATAGAACTGCATCCACGTCAGTTGTCAGCCCCATGAAAGATGCCAGTGGATGCTAACCGTTGTTGACAAGTCCAAAGAGAAAGAACGAGAAGCCAAGTTTCTTCAACTTCTGCTTCCAGCCTGTCGAGGAAAGGGAACCTCATGTTCGCCGAGAGACTCGACTGCGTTTTCTCACCTTGAGGCTTGTCGGACGAGGTATCGTCCTGGCTTTGGATTGGCACTACAGGCATGTCCGAGTGTCTGTCGCAGATGTCGATAGCCAGGTCGTGCAGTTCCACTGTGTCCGACTCGGAGGCGGCACTCATTTCGCTGCATTTCCTCTTTTGTCGCTCACAATGAGCATACGGGTACTCATCTATCTATCCCCGCAAAACAGTCAGACATCCTTCCAGCACATCAACGGCCACATCTACTTCGTCCTTCTCGACAGTCAGAGATGGCACCAGACGAACCGCGTCCTTCCCAGCCGTCAACACAAGGACGCCGCGCTCCCGAGCCAACTGCATGACCTCGCCTGGATGAGTCTCGTTCTTGAATCCGAGACCACGGATGAGTCCGCGCCCTCGGACCTCATCCTGGAGAATGTCAGGGAACCACTTTGCCACAAGCTCCAGCCGGCCGTCCAGATAGGCGCTGACTTCCTTGACGTGAGCTACGAACGTCTGGGAGCTCAGACGGCTTAAGACGTGGTGGCCAACGGCACAGGCCAGAGGAGACCCTCCAAAGGTAGTACCGTGGGTACCTGTCGGAGTGGGAACGTCAGCTCTGCGCATACATACAAAGTCTCGTGTGCCTCACCTGCAGTCATCGTGGATGCAATCGAGTCGCGCAGCAGGACAGCACCGATGGGATACCCGTTCGCCAAAGGCTTCGCCATCGTAACGATATCCGGGTGACAGTCAACAGGGAGAACAGAGTGCGCCCACAGCGACCCAGTCCGGTATAGGCCACACTGTAAAGGCATCAGAGGCATTCATACATCTGGCACTTTGGTCTACCTGTATCTCGTCATATATCAATACAGCCCCGGCTTCGTCGCATCGCTTCCGCAGTGCTCTCAACCAAGCTTCGCGTGCAGCGGTGACACCTCCCTCACCCTGCACGGGCTCAACAATGACGACGCAAGTGTCGTCGCTTATCAGGTTCGAGAGGCACTCGTGGTCGTTCACCACTCCAACGTCGACACCAGGTATCAACGGCCGGAACGGCGCTTGGTATTTTTCGGTCGACGTGACGCTCAGGGCGCCCATACTGCGACCGTGGAAGGAGTTTTGGAAGCATACGATGCGTGTTTTCGTGCACGCGGGGTCGTCGGCTTTGCGACCGGTAGCAGCCGCCCAGCGGTCCCTGCCAACCTTTCGTGCAATCTTCAATGCGCCTTCGTTGGCCTCAGTGCCGGAGTTCGCGAAGAAGACTTTGGCGCCAGCTTTTGAAGGGGAGGACGGTGAGGGGAAGCCGAGGCCACCTTCCTGCTGAGTGAGGGTGACGATGAGCTCCGCGAGCCTCGGAGCCCACTGGTTGTGATACACGTTTGAAGAGTGAAGCAACGTCGAGGCTTGTTGCTGCAAGACCTGGCCGGAGAGAAAAGTTAGAGGATTTGGACGAGACAACTGGCTCACCTGTGCGACGCCGGGGTCGGCATGACCCAGAGCGTTGACGGCAATGCCTGCGCTGAAGTCGAGGAACCTGCGGTCTTGGGTGTCCCATGCCCAGCTTCCGCGAGCGTGTGAGAGCACGAGGGGGGGGCGAGGGTAGACGCCGAGGAGGTACTGGTCGGCGAGGGCGAGGGTGGTCGAGGTGGCGGATGCGTGGGGGGCGGACAAGCGGTGGGTGGGCGTGAGGTAGCGGGTGCTCGGCGCGGACGGACGGTGCTGGAGGGGGACTGCGCTCAGGGATCAAACAGCACGCCAACTGGCCCGCACCTCCGATGCAGCGCTCGACGCGAAACAGGCGCGTGCCCGCCTGGCCGTCGCGCTCTTGCGGAGGCTCATACCGATGTTCACCATCTGGTCGTCGTCGTATGCAGAGTACCGAACAGGCTACTGTTTCCGCGACATCACCTCCTCAACGCGCTTGCTTCGTTTGGGCGGACGCCGGGGCAGCTCAAAGTCTGCCCTGGCATGCCTCTCCTCCCTCTTCGACAGGCTACCATCACCCGCTCCACGTTCCCGCTCTTTGCGTTTCCGCTTCTTCTCCTGCTTCCTTTCCTTGGCCTCCTGCTTGTCCACGACGTCCGCGCTCTTCAACTTCCCCTTCTCTCCCTCCGCGAACTTCCGCCCAGCGTCCTTGACAGCCTCCGCCCCATGCTTGTAAAACTCCTGTGTGCTGACCATCTCGTACACCTCGTGTGGGTTTCCCTCGTCGTCAAAAACGAGCTTGTGCCCCAGCTGGCCACACTTGGCGACCATCCGTTTCGTTCGCGATAGCTTCAGTTTCCGTTTCGACAGATTCTCGACATCGAGGTCGCGCTCGTTCGAGCTAGGGAGGTCGTGGTCCGCACGTACGAGGGTAATCAAGTCCTCCTCCTCCCCCGCGTCTCCGTGATCGATCAGCTTGGAGTAGTGCTCGGACAAGATGTTTTGGTTTTTGCGTTCAAACATCCGATCGTACTTTGTGCGTACCGCGTTCTACAACAGTGTGCTGGTTGAGCATACGACAGCGACATGAAGATGGAGACGAACTTTGGCCGGTTTAGATACCTCAACCGACGCCGCAGTGTGAGACTCCCCGGTCTCGTCCCCCGATTCTGCAGCGCTTTCCGCAGTAGTCAAGCCCTCCCTGCTCTCGTCTTCAGACGAAGGTGCTCCATCCTTCTTTCCAGACCCATCAAGGACAGCCACAGTTCGAGATGCATTCTTCTGCTTCCGCGCCTGCTCCCTACTCAAAAACCTGATTTTGGGTGCACCAGGTAACCCAAGCGATTCCGCAAACTTCTCGACGGGCAGCTCGTCCAGCTTGAATATCGACTTGTCCTTGTGCAGATACACAGAACGAACGTAAGACACGAACGCCTACTCGAGGAAATAAAAGTCTGATCAGTTCCCGGACGGAACACGCGCAGGAACTCCAGACTGACGCGTTGCCCGAGGTACTTGATCTCAGGGTCCTGGAATGCGAGGGTTTGGAATTGATTTTGGATGCTCTGAGTCTTACTCGCGCGGATTTTGATGTTCTCGAGCTTCACCCCTTTCTTCCCAAGCGCGGCGAGCATGCCTTCCTCTTCGCTAGGAAGGAGAAGCAAAAGACCCTTCCCGGAACTATCATATCGCGCCGTCCGACCAACCCGGTGAATGTACGTCTCAGCATCCTCTGGCGCATCTACTTGAACGACCCACTCCACCGATGGAAAGTCCAATCCACGTGCCGCGATGTCAGTCGCAAGCAATACTGCATGTTGCGAAGAAGTAAAACGTGTGTACATCGTCAGCCTCGCAGACTGCTTTTGTTTTCCATGCAGATGGAGCAACGGTGTCCCGGGCTGCATCTTACAGAACGTCTCAAACACGAAACGGACTTGTTTCCCGCTCGAGAGGAAGACGAGGATCTTAGATTGAAGGTGAGTCTTGATGAAGGACCAGAGGATGTCGAGCTTTCGGTCGAGCGTGCATACGCTGTAATGTTGGGAGAGGCCCGCAGGCGTCTCTGTTGAGCTTCCGGCTTCTTGAACACCGATGTGGACTGGGTCTTTGAGACTGAGGCGGGCTAGCTGCGCTACAGATTGCGTTTGCGTGGCTGAGAAGAGCAAGGTTTGACGGGATTTGGGGAGGTGCGAGAGAAGTGCGGACACCGTTTTGGCGAAGCCCATATCGAGGATGCGATCCGCCTCGTCGAGAACTAACACAAAGCTGATTCTCGCGTTTCACCTGCACGGCAGTCTAGATCACTCACCAAGAATCTGCAAGTTATTGGACTCGAAACCGAACGTCTGATCCATGTGGTGCAGCAGTCGACCCGGCGTCGCAACGAGAATGTTCATTCGAGACAACCGGTCGCGTTCGTCTTTGAGATTCTTCCCACCGATAACGAGTCCTGCAGAAAAGCCATGATGACAGCCTATGGAACGCAATACGTCGAATATTTGGACGGCCTTGCGCTGCGTCACAACCTCCATTCAGCCCAAGTTTCAGACACGCACCAATTCTCGTGTGGGTGATATGATCAGAGCCCCGAGTCCATCTTGGGGTCCCCATTTTCGACGATAGAGTATCTCGAGCGTAGGAATGAGGAATGCGAGCGTCTTCCCGCTTCCTGTCCGGGCCGCACCAAGGACGTCTTTTCCCTTTAACGATGCTGGTATGCTGGAGGCCTGTATGTCCGTCATATCGACAAAGAAGCACTTTTTGAGACCTAGCCTGGCGGTAAGTAAGGAAGTCGTCCGAGACGCAGATTCCTGCATACCGCATTTCGTTAGATGGGATATTGGAAGATCAGAAAACGCTTTCAAGTACTGTGGAGGCTCCTGAAAGAACCTCAGTCTCCTCAAGGGTTACGAACTAAATTCGACCGCTATACGCACGAATTCCAATGCGAGTTTGTCCAGTGCCTCCAGCTGCACTCTATCATTGATTCTCTTGGCCGTGGACGAGTGGAGTGGTTTAGCCTGCTTTTTCTGCTTTCGCCGACGGTTCCGCGCAATGGAGAGCTCCGCTTGTGAGCTCATTTTGTAGTCGAGGTGGAAAACGAGCTTGATTTAGTAGGCACCCCTTGACTGAGCAAGTGCGGAGTAATACAATTTGAGCGAGCGGCAGCAGGCGTCGGCCAGCCTCCTTGCTCCTCCCCACTGTCCTCGCTTCCATTCCACAACCTGCCGCGCCCAGCGTACTGACGCACTCGACACTGGGTCCCATGCTCGAGCCCGCCCTCACGGATTCTCAGCGCAGCGTCGCCCTCGCAGCTCATTTATACCCTGGACTCCCTCGTGGGGCCGGAATATGCTACGCACATTCGCCCACTCACCGAAGCCCATGCCAGTATGCCCTTCTCGTGACCGTAAAATACAAATATCACCAGTTTACACCGTCTGCCCAATACAGCGGACACTCAAAAGATCATCTGTCAAGTCCTGCTTCGCTATTGCAAGGACATCTCAGGCCAGTGATATGATCGAGGCAGATGTATTCAAGAATCAACGAAATTCGTGTCATGAATCATGCCCTGTCTTCGGTCGAAACGCCACCACGACAGTCGAGTTCACCGCACCCTCACCCTTGACAATCAACCACCGCCCCATTCTATGCTCCTGGCCTAATCCAGCAACCAACAGAAGCGTCTCGATGCCCGTTATCCTGACCGTCGCTGATTTTCCATTGAGAGCGAGTGTGGTACTCCCCGCTTTCGCAGCGGCATCAGGCCCACTGGCCCACGAGGCACCGTCCAAAAAACCCTGGGGGGCAGGGAGGAGTTGAAGAGAGTTGATGACGCCCACGGCTGGAACTGTCCCCACGAGGGAGAAGGATTTGAGCTTCGAGTCGAGTTTCCATATTCGTATGGCGCCGTCCCATGAACCTACTTGGATCGAATGTCAATGCGATGTCCGTGGAACAGTCACATACCAGACGAAAATATGTCGGAATATCGCAGACATGCTATTGACGTTACCCATCGTGGTGTCTTGACGATGCCCTCGGTGGACGACTGAGTTTCTTGGAAACCGTGACATAGTGCCTGTGTGAATATCGGCTTCTTTTTTTGAGTGTTCCAGAGACATATTGAACTATAACGGGGTCAAGGATCCTCCTCCCGGTCAAGATGTCAAGAGAACGGAAACATACCCTGTGTCACCGCCACTAACAAACTTCGTTTCATCGATCATTGCGACACACTCAATACTGCCCTCCACAAACTTCTTCTGCGTCTCTTTACCCTTACCCTTCTTCCCTTTGCCTTCTTCGTCACTTTCGTGCCCTTCGAAAGCGCCCCCTTCTAACAGTTCGCGAAGCGAACTCTTCCCGCCACCACGGAACACGAGCTGACTTTCCTCTGGAATTTTCCAGTACCGTAGCGTTCGATCTCGAGCACCAGCTGTGACGGCTGTCTCACCGCGGAGGGCGTCTAACGAGACGATGGTGTCTTGGTGACCGAATAAAGTTTCGACATAGCCCATGACGGAGAGGTCGAATAGTTTGACGGTGCGGTCGAAGGATCCGGTGTACAGCTGCAGGGTGCCCTTGCGGAAGGCGAGGCTCTAGTAGCAAGGACGATGTGTTCGATGTTGGTGACGATACCAAAGGAGAAGTAAGGATTCACACACGGATATGAGGTCTTTGTGGCCTCCAAAGCCTTTTACCCATTGATTTTTCTCAATGTCCCAAATGCCTACTTTCTTGTCTTTCCCAGCACTCGCGAGATATTGTCCATTACTGCTGACAGCCAACGCCAGCACTTCGTCGGTGTGACCCTCGACATCAATTGGATGTGCTCTCTCCTTTCCCTTGCCTTTGGGATCTAGGCGCTGCTTGTAAAACGTGGCTGTTTTCTGACCGGACCGAAGGTCCCATTTGTTTATGACACCGTCTTTCGAGGCTGTGAAGAGATATTTGGCGTCCTCAGTTGCTATAGCTGACGTCACGGACAGTCGATGGCCACGACAGCGAAGCCTAGGGGGCGAGGTGAAATTGTACTAGAAAGGTGGTGATTACTGGAGGATGGAAAGATGGATGCGACATACGGTGTCCGCAATGAATAGATGGACTTTTCCGGAGTGTTCAAGGACATCTTGGCGAAGGCGGGCTGATATGAGCTCCTTGTCGACCTCTGCAGCGTCGAAATCCCCTCCGGCTGTGGGGGAACATGAACTGGAGAGCATCGCACGACCGCAAACAAACTCACCGAGGCCGTCTGTGACGCTCTGCAAGTAGAGCTTTGCTAATCGAAGACGCTTCTCGGCGGGTGTCTCGTCGACGTCCTCGTCCGCACTCGACTCGGGCTCGTTGTCTGCACGGAGATCGAGATCATCGTCACGGTCTGTCTTGTCCGAGTCTAGTTCCTCGTCCTCCCTGCGCCGGGTCTTTGGTGGACGCGAAAACTTGTCCTTGCGGAGGGGCTTCAGCGGCCGCTTTCGTTTCTTGGCTGCAAAGAACGCGTCGCGCATCCTCCCAATGCAAAGTTTGTCAAAAAAAAAATTCAGGATGATGTCCTCGGTCTTTGCCGAGGGCACGTGACTAATGTGCACGTGACAGCATGTTAGCACGTGATCGTATCCCCTTTTTGGCAAGTATATTGGTTTTCGTTTTTTTTTTGCGATGGCATCTCTCCGATTTCTATCGCTCGCATATCCGTCCCGCCCGCCCGTCCCCGCCTGCAAGACATCGCTGTCCGCGATGAGCAGCTTCTCCGTCGACGCCCTCAACCCCGCCCTCCGCAATGTCCAGTACGCCGTCCGTGGCGAGCTCGCCATCAAGGCAGAACAGTACCGCGTCAAGCTCCAGCAGCACCCGACCGCCAGCGCGCTCCCTTTCTCCCACGTCATCTCCTCAAACATCGGAAACCCTCAACAAAAAGGCCTCGACCAGCCCCCCCTTACCTTCGTCAGGCAGGTATGTCCCCTCCCCTTGCCTTTGCTTCCGCGGAATCGCTTGTGGAGCCTATGCTCACTTCCTCTCGCAGGTTGCCGCGTTGATGGAGTATAGGGAACTCAAGAATCTCGCACCGCATGCGTTTCCCAAGGATGTCCTTGCCCGGGCCGACGAACTATGGGAAGAAATCGGCTCCATTGGCGCATATTCCCACTCTCAGGGTGTCCCACTCATCCGAAAGCACGTCGCAGAATTTATTCAAGGTCCGTCATTCTCCTTTCACTCGCTTGTAACATGGGGTTGATTCGTTGTGTTCCCTCACACGTGTGTTGCATGTAGCGCGAGACGCACATCCGGCATACCCTGAACATATCTTCCTTACGGGTGGTGCATCAGCAGGTGTATCCCTCCTTATATCAATGCTCATCTCCGAACCCGGCAAGTCAAGCATCCTTATTCCCATCCCACAATACCCCCTGTACACTGCAACCCTGGCCCAGTTTTCTGGTGTCCCCCTTCCCTACCACCTCGACGAGACTAATGAGTGGAGTACCTCCGTTAACGAAATCAGGTCGCTTCTCGAGAAGACGCGTCAGGAAGGCAAGGACCAGCCCAAAGCCCTCGTGATCATCAATCCTGGTAATCCAACCGGTGCCCTTCTTGACAGGAAGACCCAGGAGGAGATCGTCGACCTTTGCGAGCAATACAACCTCGTCCTCCTTGCTGACGAAGTGTACCAGACGAACCTCCACCGCCCAAATACGCACCCATTCACCTCGTTCAAAAAGGTCGTTGTCGAGTCCGGCAAAGACGTCGCCCTCGTGTCCTTCCACTCCATCTCAAAGGGTGTCTTTGGTGAATGCGGTAGACGCGGTGGATACTTTGAATGTACCAACATCAGCGATGAGGTCCTCGCTGTGATGTACAAGATGGTCAGCGTCGGGCTCTGTCCTCCCCTCCAGGGACAGCTTGGTGTCGAGTGCTTGGTGCGTCCTCCAAAGCAAGGAGAGGAGAGTTATCCCCTTTGGAAGAAGGAGACGGACGCAATTCACAATGCTCTTGCCGCACGCATCCGCCAGATGGTAGCAGCTTTCAATGGCGTGGATGGCGTCAGTTGTGTGGACTCACCCGGTGCCCTGTATCTGTACCCTAGAATCCAGCTGTCCTCCAAGGCGATCGAGGCCGCGAAGGCAGCGGGCAAAGAACCAGATACGTTCTACGCCCATGCACTACTCGACGCGACCGGTATCTGCGTCATCCCTGGGTCTGGGTTCGGACAGAGAGAGGGAGAGTACCATTACCGCCTGACATGCCTGTGTCCCGGTGTGGAAGAATACGTGGGCAAGCTGGTCAAGTTCCACGAAGAGTTTACGAACAAGTACCCAGCTTGAATAGGATGACCACCCGCCGTTTCGTACATACGCTGCTCGTCGTACTA
>JBBPOI010000020.1:0-48414 GCA_038091355.1 Phylloboletellus chloephorus | reverse complement strand
CCCCCCCGCCAGACACCCCTCCATGTCAGCTCCCTGCAGTCGCCGTATCCCCTCTTCGCTTCTTCTTCATCATGGCTAGCATCTGGATCGGTAATTTCACCGCCTACCTCAACGAGACCACCGCCACCACCGCAATGCATGTCATCAGTGCCGACTTCAACGACCTTGCAAACCAAAACTGGCTCGCCACTGCATACCTCCTCGGCTTCACCGTCACCCAAACTCTCCTCGGAAAGTTCAGCGATATTTTTGGTCGCGCTCAGGTCTTGCTCGGCACGATGCTGATCTTCGCTGCTGGCACCCTGTGGTGCGGGCTGGCCACCGTGCGTCTCTTTCGTCCTCGATCGCCGCTCCGTGTCTGACACCCATGTTCCCAGTCCATGAATTCCTTGATTGCCGCCCGTCTCCTCCAGGGTATCGGCGCTTCAGGCAGACAAACGGTTGGAATAATCATCGTCTTGGATCTCACAACCGCAGACACACGAGGCTTGTGGCTCGGCTTCTTCAATCTCGCCTCAGCCGTTGGTTTGGCCATAGGGCCTCTCCTGGGAGCGCTCATATCCATCGACACCAACTGGAGGTGGATGTTTTGGATAACTCTGATGCTCATTTGTGTCACTTTGGCTATCGGCACGATGAGCCTCCGCTATCCCGTCCCTCACCGACAGCAGCGCGTCGGCCTCTTCGCCCAACTGCGAGAGGTGGACTACGTTGGCTGTGTCCTCGCTGTCGCAATATCCAGCATGATATGCATCGCGATAGAGATGGGCAACAAAATCTTTCCGTGGAACGTGAGTGGTCTCGGATCCAACCGTCGTGCTCTCATCCATGTCTCCATAGTCTGCACCCATAATTTCTCTGTTCGTCATCGGAGCGCTTCTCATCCCCGTATTCGTCTACTATGAACTCAAAATAGCTGAGCACCCCGTCGTTGACATCAACCTCTTCAAGATCCCCAATATCCCCATTGCGTGCCTCATCAACTTCCTCACAGGCGCGGGCTACTTTGGATCTGTCTTCTTCCTCCCACGGTACTTCATCGACGTCAAAGGGTCCAGCTTAGTGATGTCAGGAATCCAAATGTTCGGACTCATCATCACGCTTGGTGCTTCGTCAGTCCTCGGTGCCAACCTCTTGTCCCTCACCGGCCAGGTACGGCTCATAGGAGTAGTCGGCGGTCTGCTGTACGCTTTGGGCAGTGGCTTGATGCTTGCTGTGGGGCGCTATACGCCTGTCGGACATACCATCGGGTACTCAGTGTTCACTGGCATAGCTTCTGGACTTCTCTATCAACCCTCTCTGGTAGTTGGCCCTATGTCCGTCAAGCCACATCAGATTGCCGGCATCAGTGGCTTCCTGTCATTTCTCCGCACGCTAGGAGGAACGTTCGCCACCGCGCTTCTCACGGCTGTATACGAAACAAGTTTCACGCAGTCGCTCCGAGGCCAGCTCCCTGCTTCGCTCGTGAACCAGGGTCTCGGGCTTGCGGACGACCACGCCGAGTATCCCCAGTATGAAAATCAGATTCTAGACGCCCTCGTCAAGGCCTATCACATTGGCACGATTCCTGCCATCTGTTTTGGCGTTCTATACGCCGTTGGAGTGGTCATGCTTCGAAACGTTGACTTTACGCCCGCTTGGAAACGAAGACGGATAGCCACGAGACAGGCCACCGAAAAGGCCTGATTCGCTCCTTGGATGGCAATCGCCTTTTTGCATACCTTGTTTTGCGGAACTAATCCATGTCATGGTTCGCCTTTTTTTTTCATTTTTTTGCGTGACATACTCAGTTCCGACGGTCTCCTACTCATACGACTTGCAATGGACTCATAGCATGGCTTATACGACCCACTCAGCCTTCTCACCGCGTGCGGAATGGTATGTATCCTTCTGACTGTACATCATGGCACGACTAGCGCCGCGTCGACTAATTTATGACCTCCGCTGTATAAATAACGGTCCATATACTTTTATATGTATGGAATACCCCCCTGCAATGTCCGCTCGAAGCATTAGCCCCTTTATTATGCCCGCCTGCTTCTCATGCAAACGTATTCGTTTGGAAGGATCGGCTTTGTTGCGCCTCTCGCACGAGAGGCCGGGTTCGCAGGAGTGAAGGAGGGTTTTTCGCCTTTGGACGATCCGTCCAACTCCCCGTGAACGGTGCTGCTTGCGAATGGGAAGATCGTTGCACTGGAGCGATGCGGAGATCGATCAGACAGGGCCCGCTGCGCTTCTGCATCAAATGACATGTATCAGAGAAGTGAGGTGGGACCGTCGCAAGCGGCTATGTACAAGCATGAAGCTATGTAGCCCCGGGAAGCAAGGTGACGTGGACCGGTGTGGGGAAAATGCCCACGAATCGTCCAGCGCACGAGAGAAATTTTCGCAGCGGCTAGGAAAAAAAAGAAAAAAAGAAAACGTGCTAGGCGGAGAAGGGAAAGAAGCCCCTCGATGAGAAGAAGCTAGGCAGGGGGCGTGGCGTGTTCTCGAGCGGAGACACAAAGAATTGACAAATGATGTGCCACATTCCTGACCCTGCAAGCACGAGCTGTTCTGATTCTGCGATGGGGCTTCGTGGAGGGATGGCACGGGGCCCGTGGTGTTGTCGACCGATCGTGGCTGCGCGTTAGGAGACGACCAGCGGAGTTCGGCGCGGCTGGACCGAAGCGCATGCGTTCTCCAGGCTCGAGTGGCCCCTTTGGGATTCGTACAATGAGGGGGGCAGCCCGGTATCCCGAGGATCAATGCCTTCAATCCGTATTGGTACTGCGGCGTGCCGACCGCCGAGCCGCTGTGGACATCGAGCAGAGATCATGGCCAGGGTCAGCATGTCAGGGAGCGTTTCTCCTCGGGGTGGGAGAGCTCAGGGACTCGGCTCGGTTATCCGGCGATCTCGTGTGCTGTAGGTGGTGGTTAGATGATGTTCTGGGCCGCCTCTCCTTGTGTTTGTCTGGACATGGCAAGACACACCACCTTGGACGATCTCCTACCTCTGCGCAACGGAATCGACGACGACTGCCCAACGAGTCACCGAACTCACCCCAACTCGCAGTCGGTGTCGACCTTGGCATTGATCTGTGTAACGTGATCAGGGACGCGACCAGAGGTTGGACGACTCCATACGGCACTGGGAAGATTCAGCGGGGTATTGGGGGACTGCACACGCTACCATTGGGCTAGTTACCAAGGACTGGAGACAAGGAAATGCGCGAGTCTTGCACAAACGCAGGACTGGCTGAGCGGAGTGTTTGGAGATGAGAATTATGTTCCTGAAAAGGCAAGTGTGGACTGGTTGCTTTCTCGGCGCAGTTCTTGCAAAACTCTGAACGAGCGGCCGTCTGGACGATGGCCAGCGCATCCGACGGTCTCGCTGCCACTCTTTCATCCTTGCCAGACATTTCCCCCAACCCCTTCGTCTCTCCCTCAGAACGCAAGTTCCAGCTCCAGCTCCTCCTCGACAACAAGGAAAACCAGCTCCAGCAGGCGGGCGCCCTCGGCCAACGCGTCCTCGCACAGCAGATCGAGCTCGAGGAAAAGATCCGCCATCTCCACGAGTTCCATGCCGAGCGTGGCGACGACGAGGTTCTCGACGCAGACGCAAGGGAGCGCTACCGCGAACTTGCCGATACCATCAAAGCCTGGGACCTCGAAAACGCACAGCTATCCAGCGCTTTCGGCCCAAAGGTGCTTCTTTCCCTTTGTTCTCCCCCCTCTTCTTCCTGTCCGACTCCTTTCGCGCCATCCGCGCACAATGTTCACTTGCCGCCCGTCCATCCACATATCCTTGCGTCCCACACCACGACGCGTCTCCTCGTCTTCTTGCCTTCATTTTCCACCCACTCTCTAGTCAAGGTTGCTGACTCGCGTTCTCTAGCGTCCTGTAGAGGACACGCTCTCCCCGATTCCTCCGGTCAGAGACCTTCCTCGCGAAGAACCAGAACGCTCCAAAGCTTCCGCTTCTTCCGCTGCCCAGTCCCGTCGTGCCAAAAATGCCGCTCACAGGGCAGATGACGTCGGTGCGTTTCTCCCCATCGGTTCAGAACCTTGTCTCTTCTCAAATCCCGTCCCCATCTCCGTCCCGCAGAATTCGCGTTTGAAATTGGCAGCGGCTTGCTCACCGAGGTCCGACGCCTCCAGAGTCTTCTCGGGGAGCGCGACAAAGCGATACAGGACATGAAGGAGGAAAAGGACGATCTCGAAAAGAGTATCGAGACCCTTCGCGCCGCCCTTCGTGCACAAGAGCAAAGTTCAGGTATGCACCTCACCACCCACGCTCTGCCTCTCACTCATCCCCACCTCCACCAGACAAGTTCAAGGAAGAGAACTGGAACCTCGAAGTCACCCTCCAAGAGCTCCGCACCCAACTCTCCGACTCTCAGGGCACTGCCCAGAGAATTGAGTCTGAGCACAAGCGCCTCACCAAGCTGCTCAACACTGCACGTGAATCCGCAGATCAACACAAGAATGAAGCAGAGCGCATAAAGACCACTTTGGACGAATTCAAAGCCAAGCATGACACCGAGTTTGCTCAGGCACGCAAGCATGCTGCTGGCCTGCAGCGCGATAAGTCCGACTTGCAGTCTGCGCTCGATGCTTTGAAAGCGGAGGTGACTAAAGCGAATCGGAAACTGGGACCCAAGTATGGTTCACCCCTCACCCCGGCCACAGAGGACGCCAATGACTTTTTGACCCCTGCCACTGCTGACGAGGATGATGTGTTCACTCTCGGCGGCGCGTCCACGAACAGGAAACGGTTGGACAGCTCCGCCGTATTTCAGCACGAGTCATTCGAGGACCTTGCTGACGCTTCCCCTGACCCATCCCCTTCACGTCCTTTCCATGCGTCTAGTCACCCCAACAAGGAAATCGAAGCACTTCAGCAGAGACTCTTCCATGCCGAGAGGCAGATCAAGACCCTCAAGGGCTCCCTTCATCGCGAGAAAGAGTTGCGCATGGATCACAAGCGCAGACTGGAGGCATTGCCGGGGTACGTGCATGACGAGAACGAGCTGCCTGAGAGCGAGCCATTCGAAGAGACCGATTCACCCGAACTTGCTGGAAGTGCCAAGCCGAGGCACAAGCTCAACCCTTTCCGCGCTGGTGGAGGCCGTGGTCGGAGAGGCCGCGGTTGCGCCTTACTCTCTAAACGATTCGAGAAGGCTGGGCGTACTCTTTCACCGAACGGTCTCGACGAACTCGGTGCTTCTCCCCCTGTCTCAGTCGCAGGCTCCTTTCACGTCCAGGATGGTGGTGCCGATGACTTTGACCTTGATGCGTCTGACGATGATCACCACGACGAGGAAGATGGGCAGCAACGAGGCCTCGAAATCTCTCCGCTCGCTCCACCCTCCAATCGCACGAGCGTCGACGGGATGGACCCCCTCTTTGCAAACGTGCTTCGGAAATCAGCATCCCACAGTTCCTTCCGATCACGCACCAGTCCTCTACGTCAATCCGTTCTCTCGCGTAGTACTGGACGAGGCGGTGCTCAACGCCGTCCCCGCGGTGGTGCTGCATTCCAGGAGGCAAGGCCGCCTTCCCTCGTTGGTCAGCCTGAGGCACTGTCCGCAGCGCTTTCGGCAGAGTTGGACATGGGGATGTCGAGTGTGATCGAAGATGATATCGTCTATAGCGAAAGGGAGATGAAGGATGTCAATTGTCAGACCGAGGACGGTGATCTGACGTTCTTGGTCCCCACTATCACACCTGTTACGACCGATGTTGGTGTGCAGGCTGAAGCAGAATCAGTCCCTGCTGCCGCCGCCGCCGCCGCTCTTATCACTTCAGAGATGTCTTCCCAGACGGACGAGGTTGTCCTCCAACACAGGGACATGGCCGTGCAGCGTATACCCACCGAGACCACCGCCCAGACCTCTCCTTTCCTCAGATACCCCCAATTCCCCGTCTTCTCCCCCACGCCACGTCGCACGACGCTCATGCAATCCGATTTTTCCGCGTCCTTGGACGACGCCAGTGGAGACTCCACCGTACGGAACATCCGCATGCCCGGCTCTCTCAGACTCTCCAGCGCTACCGAGACCTCTTCCGAATCCGATTCCGATATCGACGACGGCGCCACCGAGACGGGCGCAGAAACTGAGACGGATGCGGACGACTATCATGACGCGCGGATGAGTCTCGGGATGACGACGCCCTCGGAGTCGCGGGAGGACTTCCACTCTATGATGACGATCTCGGACAATGATTATTCGGACAGCGACGAGGAGAGCATCAAGGCAACGAATCGAGAGGGGAGGTCGTCGAAGGCGTCGTTCATGGAGCGTAGGGCGTTGTATGATGCTGAACGGCCGAGGACGCCGCCTGTGGAGTATGATGAGAAGGGCGTTGGGGCTGCGTTTGAGGACGTGAAGGTCGTTGAGGTGATCAAGGAGGTCGAGGTCGTCAAGGAGGTGATCAAGGAAGTGGAGGTGATCAAGGAGGTTGAAGTGGTGAAGGAGGTAGAGGTGATCAAGGAAGTGGAGAAGCCCGTCGAGGTGTTCAGGGAGGTCGAGAAGCCGGTCGAAGTGGTCAAAGAGGTTGAGAGACCAGTCGAGGTGATCAAGTACGTGGAAAAACCGGTCGAGGTCATCAAGTATGTCGACAAACCCGTCGAGGTCATCAAGTACCTCCAGAAATCCGTCGAGGTTATCAAGTACGTCGAGAAGCCAGTCGAGGTTAAATCCATCAAGTATGTCGAGCAACCAAAGCCGGCGGTTAATGAGATGTCGATACAGACGGACACCCCGAGACCTGTCACCCCTCCCAGTGCTTCAGCCGCAATTCTTTTCTCTACGCCTTTGGGAAAGCAGGATATATCGACGACTTCTGTCACGCCTACAGCTCAAGCTATTGGCTCCACTTCGCCGGGAACGCCCATGGGTCTCTACAAGGTGGGATCTGCTGTGCAGCAGTTCCAATTCGTGGGAGCGTCACCGCGCACCACAACGACCTCTGGGCCTTCTTCCCCCGTCGCTGCTATCAGAGACTCTGTAGCTGCCACGTTCAACGTGACCCAAGTTCGTGTATCCAAGTCCAACAATCGACAGTCTATCGAATCCGCTATATCTGCTGTCGTAGAAGACCCCGCGAGACGATCTCGTACGCCATCAAATGTACCTTCGGTGGTTGACAAGACACGTCCACCAACGATGGCCTTGCCCCCTCCTCCGCGTCAGCCTCCCCCGGCCACCAGTATGCCCCCACCGTCGTTTATACCCGAAAGAAGATTCCCGGCGACATCGTCTGCATCTGGCGATGTTCCACCACCACGGCCGTCGTCACCCCCACCACCCGAGCTCATCCAACGTGCGACCACGCCAACGTTTGGTTCAATGCTCTCCGTGAACAACAGAGGGCCACATGTTCCAAGACAGCACGGATCGAGTATGCCACCTCCCGCATCGAATCTTCGTCAGCCACCGTCCACAAGCAGCTTCAGGTCTGCCGCAAATGCAGCAGCGCACGCGCAAAGCTCGCAGCCTCCCCCAGGTTTGCCATCGTGGAGCGTTCGGGAAAAGGAACGTAGGGAACTGTCGAGCACTTCTCTCGCCTCGGATCGTAGTGCGCTCTCTCCGCGGTCGTCGATGTCATCAGAGCACAACCCGTTCATAAACCGCAGGCAGAACCAGGGCGCATCTGCTGTGCCTGCGCGGGGTGTGGACGAGAATGGGGGAGCAACAGATCCTGCTATCATCCATGCCATTACTCAGACGATGATCGGAGAGTTCTTGTACAAGTATACAAGGCGCACGATTGGGAAGGGATATGGGGAGAAGCGGCACCAGCGGTTCTTCTGGGTCCATCCGTATACCAAGACGTTGTACTGGAGCTCCGCTGATCCCGGCTCGTCGAACGTGTCAGAGTCGAGCGCTAAGAGTGGTTAGTTCGTTATTGTGGGGGACGTGATGGCTTTGCCGATTGCTGATTGATGTGTCCTATTCGCAGCTTACATCGAAGGCGTTCGCTCGGTTCTGGATCCCAACCCCATGCCACCTGGGCTGTACCAATATAGCGTGGTGATCTCGACGGCTCAGAGGGAGATGAAGATCACTGCACCTACGAAGGAGCGTCACGACATCTGGCTGAATGTGGGTTATCTCTGTCTCGGTTCCGCGAGTGACGTTTCTTTTTTCTGACGATACCTCTTCAGGCTCTCAAGTACCTTTTGGCTCGACCCAACCCAAACGTGGTAGCATCGCCGAACCGCAACGAGAATGGTGCGGCTCCTGCGAGTCCGATATCACACAGCGCTGAGCTCACGGACGACGACCACCGCCAATTAGTCGACACGAGTCCCCAAAGCCAGCGTAGTGGCCGGAGCGGCCACAACGTCAGCACCACGCCTCGGGGAAAGCGCAGTCGGTCCCAGCTCTCCTTCAGGGGCTCCGTTGGCAAGCGCTCTGGAACGCCGGCGGCGGAGTACCTCCGGTGGGCCGCGCCTGACAGCCCTTACAGTCCCACCAAGTCGTTTGAGCAGGTGATGGCAGGGAACGGGCAGGATGACGACGAGCTCGAGTTTGAGCTCCATGGCGAATCGCGGTCAGACGATGGCTTCGAGGGCCTCGAAAACGTGCGCGCGTGCTGCGATGGACGGCACACCGTCGGACCTTCGGGACATCATCACCACCATCACCCCCATCACGAGCACCTCGAGGTCAATGCACCTGCGCGGCCCGTCTCGCCAGCTTGGTCGCTCCGCTCACGAACGGGGAGCGCACACTCTCACGATGCCGGTGGGCTGTTCTCGTGGGGACGTGGAGACGACGGTAAACTCCGGTTTGGATCGAAACGATCTATGAAGACGGTCAACACGGTCAACACGACTGGAGACCGATAGTTGACTTGCAGTCTTTCCCCCCCCCCCCCCTCCATCCACTACGTTTCGTTTGCTCATGCTCGTTTATTCTACCGACTCGGTTGTTTTTTCTTTTATCTTTTTTTTTTTCTTTACCATACGCTCGTTTGAGTCATCCTACGCTCCCTTTGTAATTCTTTGCTATCTATCGATTTTGGGACATGGGTCGCCTTTCATCTCGGCGTGCCCGTTTCTGCCATCCAATTTTTTCCATTGTGCATACCTTGGAAAACAACAATGCGACTCTCCTTTCATCGTACGCGACGACGACAAGTTCCCCTCAGGTCGGCCGACCCTCGTTCGTTCATGAATACATCCGAAAGGAGGTGAAAGATGGCCCATCGTGGACCCCAAAACGAACGAAACATTACACGGAGTTGCGGTAAAACTAATCGACGACTCTGCAGAGAGCAAAACTCAAAAAAAAAAAAAAAAAAAGGTCGTGTTGCGTCCTCCTGAATTCGATTATGGGACGAACCCTTTTTCAAGCAGCGAACACACGGGACGTGACCACGAAACGACGCAGTCAGTCGGCGCAACGAGAACCAGAGCGCTCTTCACACGACGATCTCGTCGACCTTGGACCGATGGATGCAAAACCCCTGGCCGTCCGTCGTCAGCACAAAAAAAAAAAACAAAAAAAAAAAAAAAACCCCACTCACGGGCGTCACCCACTCCTTGCACCCGCAGCATACGCCAGCCCAATCGTAGTTGCCGATCTTCGTGCCGCACTTCTTATTGGGGCACACGATCTTGCCCGCGAGTACCCCGCTCGCGAGCATCGGCTCCATCCATTTCATCTATTTTTTTTTGCGTCGCGTTCGGTCAGCGTCGGTGGTAGAGCGGGAGAGGGGCAGGCGGGGGGGGCATACATACCGGTTCCACGAAGTAGCCCGAACATGTCGGGTTCATCAGTATGGGGGGGCTCGCGGCGGCCTTGGACCCGTTAAGGCTCGTCATGCTCAGGCTCGCCGAGGCGCGCAGCGCGGCGAGTTTGGGGTTGGACGAGAGTTGCGCAGCGAGGTCTGCTGCGCTCGCGTACTGTACCCCTGCGGACGGCGACAGCGTGTGCGGTAGTTCACCGCGTGATTCCGGCGCGGCCTCAGCCATGCTCTCCTCGAGGGCATGCGACAAATCACGCCCGATGCCCTCCATAGAGAGTGGGGAGGGCCGGAAAGGTCGCGCATCGCTGACGGACGGACGGCGTGGAGGCGGGTTTGGCGCGGTGCTCGAACCATGGGGTGTGGGCTGGTCGGTACCGGAATCTTCTGCGTCGTCCTCGATCTCGAGGGCTGACATCGAGAGGGACTCGAGGAGTCCGCGACCGCCTAGCGCGGCGAGAATGGCAGGATGTCCGTCGACAACCCCGTTGGACGAGGAGTTCAACCGGGAACGGGGTTGACTCGTAGATGGTCGACGGGAAATGGTGACGTTCAAGCTGGTGGACGGGCGTCGAGAGAGCGAGGTGGGTAGGTCATTTGAAGGACGTCGGGATGCAGCGGGCGATAATGAGGGAAGGGCTGGGGTCGGTGGACCGAGTTGGCCGTGGTCGAGCATGTGTTCACGGGTTGCAAGTTCCTGCCTGTAGGAAGGACAGATTGTCTTGGCATGATATGTCCGGGAAACCGAGAGAAGTCATGTACCTGCACATTTTGCATCGTATTCGTCTGCTCGGGTTAATGACGGGTGTGTTTGGCATAGATTCGGTCGGCGTCAGCGGATACTTTGCAAACATGTCGGCCGGTGGCATTGTGCCATCGCCATCTAAGATGAACGGATCAGGCTGTATGAGGGCCCGGGTAACATCCTGAACGAAGAGGTCATCACTCACTCATTACTTCCTCGACTGTTCTCTCCATGTAAAACATTCGAACGGGCTTGGATCTGCGAGAGATCTTGTAGGACACTTGGTGAAATATCTCGAGTTGTTGAAGGAAGCCTTCGTTTGGACTGCTAGCGTGAGCGTCAGAGAAAAGTACGATGGTGAACGAGCTCACTCCGTGTGCGGGCGGACGGCCTTGATCATGTCGAGCGCAGCAGACGCATCTAGGTTGAGCGTGTACATCAAGTATGCTGCGACGATAGTTGCGCTTCGGCCTGCAAGCGGTTCGCGTCATGTCACCGAGTACTTGGATGTGTGCACTCGGGCTCACTTAGGCCGGCCTGACAGTGCACTAGCACGCCGCGACCCTTGTCGAGTTCCTTCTGGATGAATGAGATGGAGGGGAGGAAGTGGACAAGCACGTCTTCTTCTGCGCTGTCATCGATGTTGATTTGGTACTTGTTGAAAGTCTGGCGAGAGGAGTCGGTCGGGTGGAGGTGGAAAGAGCGGACGTAAGCTCACTGCGTGAATGGTAATTTTTCCCCGCATCGCTGTCACGACACTGAAGACCTTTCTGGCCTTGAGGGAGTCCACGTCCAGCGCGCTTGGTAGATTGCCGATCCACAGGTTTGGGACTATTTCGTCCATCGTCCAGGATTGCCAGTCCGCGTTGTCGCAGTTCAGCGCTGAGGGCAGAATGGCACTCCGCAGCCATGACCCCCTATGCAATACATGTCCATGACTCTGCACCTAAATATCCTATGAGTTCAGTACGCGGAGCAAGTTAGTTTACACGTATCTTTCAAGTCCACAGTGTACACAGCACGATATCCAGCTACCTCGCTACACAGTATGCTGTCCCCGGAGCGGCTGCACACGTCGGATGCGTGCACACATGTTCACTAGCATGGTATGCGCTCATCTTCGACCACCGAGTACCGATGCATGGCAGCATTACAATCTTTCCTCCTACAATTGTATCCTCCGCAACACTACAAACACTGGTAATACACTAGTGCTATCAATACAGTCAACTGGGTGCTATGTTACTCTCCAGTTCAGAGCGAAGAAGAAATCAATCTATTCGTTAGGCTTTCGTAGGGGGGGGCACGGCGGAACGGCGTCGGTCAGAGGGGCCGCGCACGATGCGGTAGGGATGCAGACGAGCGCCTTTTGCAAGCTGGCGCTGACGGTGACGCAGACGCTGGAGAGCGGGGCCGACTAGGAGCAAAGGCTGAGGTTGGGGCATATTAGATGCTGTCGGGGGTGACACCAAGACGACGGCGTCTGCGTTCTCGAACGTGGTTGGTACGAGACGGATTTTCTGAGTGGGATATGGTGTAGTGGATGTGGGTGTAGTAGTGTTTGTGCGCGGATGCAGGCAAGGGGCGGGTACGGCCGGGGGAGTGGGCGACGGTGTTCGTGAAGAGGTGGACGATGACAAGGAGACTTGCCGTGTTGGGCGGCAGTAAGGTAGTGAGGAAGGGATATGTAGTCGCGCAGTCTGGAAAAGGGGAATGGATGAGCCTGACATTTCGATTCGTGGAAGAACGGGAGAGAATCCACCTTGCGGCTCAGTTCGTCCAAGTCATACAATTCGTGAATAGGGGGGAGTTGGATGTTTCCGCGAGGCAGATCGAGCGTGTGGAGCGGAGGGAGAGTGGGGCGAACCGATGCGGAGGAATGGGGAGTGCAGTGAGCCATTGAGGGTGGGGTGATGGTATCGAAGAAAAGCAAGATATCCAGCTAGCTGAGATATGACGATTCCAGAGGCCTGCCTTGGAATATATAAGAAAGGAGGTACTCGGACGGAGACGGGGAACAGGCCGATGTCAGAGTCGGGGGAAGGCGATGCATTTTATACAAGTGGATAAAGGAACGTACACGCGTGCATTGTGTGTATATGCGCGCGCATTCACTGCCGGCACTTGCCCTCCAAACAAAAGTGTGTGTCCCTGTTTGGCACACAGCTCAATAGACACGACTTCACGTCATGGCCATTGACCGCGCTGGAGACCTTCACCCCGTCCTTATTGTCATTGTCTCCTTCTCCGTGAAGCCGTTGCTGTTTCACCAGCTGCACCTTCCTGTTCAGGAAATCACTTCTCCGTGCCATGGCTGAGCCCGCTCAGAAAATTAAGATCGTAGGCTGTTCGGTCTCGGCAGTACACCATGTTCTGACACCTCTCAGATGAAAGGCGCAACGCCTGACCTCTCCGCCGCCACGTATCAGATTTTTGACGAGTCACACACAATGGGCAATGCCCTCCGATGGATCCTCATGAAAAAGTAAGGCATACATTCCATCCCCCGAAATCTTTCGCTGACAACAAAAAGTCCCAAAGTGGAGTTTTGCGGCTACAGGTGAGTCGACATCAGCATTCGACTCTCCTCCTTGCGCTTCCGGTCCCCTTGTTTGTCGTACCCATAAGACAACGCTGTCCCCTCGGAATTCCTCGGTTCCTTGCAGCTGTCTGTCGAGTGCTAACCCACTGCATAGTGCCCCGCACCCTTCCGAAAATCTCATTCAGCTCCGTATTCAGATGTATGGTGCATACCTCGTTCAATAGTCAACCCGCCTACTTGCGCGCTCACACGGTGCTTAGATCGTCTTTCGTCCCTTGATGCACTTCTTGAGGCACTCTCGCATCTCGACGACGTGTGCAGTAGCATAGAGGAGAGATATCACGCTAGTCTGGCAGAAGGCCGATATCAACGGTGGGAAGAGAAGAGTTAGGAATGTACGAGTGCGTTTCTATGAGACTGGGGACTATCCGAATCAGATACTTGTCCACGCGAGGAATACGAAACGAAGGGGAAAATCTGCAAAAAAACCAGCAAGTGCACCCGAACAGCAAGCATGGTCATCTTGCAGTCTCGAAACGGAAGATCCATTTGTGTTCGGCAGGTTGAAGCCTGGCATCCCCGAGAAAGAATCGTTTTCCACGACCATACTTCCATGGTTTCCTGACTTGCGAAACAACGGTGGTCAGGCGCATAGCCATGGAAAGCACTCATGACGCTCACATCCAACAACGGCGTACCCGGGGACCACCTCTTTAATTATGACGCATTTAGGCAGCTTGTGTGACCCATTAACGTGGCCAAACACCAGTGTTTCGATCGTCCTCTGACCACATGTGATCCAGAGGCGTTGATGCATGCGTCAAGTTCTACTTACCGTTATCGACGCTTGCTCGAGGGAGAACATGTCTTTATCTTCGCTGGATGTGTCACCGAACAAGCATATCAGCAAACCCCGCTTCTAGAAGAAAGCGCATATACCCTGCTCCAGGATCGCCACGGAGACAGACCTGCACGACAGTACCCATCGTGTCTTGAGCGAGTTTGAGGGGGGGAATGAAGAGCAAGTGAGTCCGATTCATGTGGAGGGCATATGTTTCCGGCTCCATGTGATATCGCTCGATGGGGACTGCGAGGTTAGTGATAACTTTCTGACGTTTCAGTAGGAGCCTTTGCACTTCCAAAGTGTCCAAACATCGAGATAGAGAGGTTCTCACGGTCCGCTTGACCTTGTCTGCAAATGCGTGGAGGTATCAAATGCCGTAGCCCAACCGAGCGAAATGGAGCACTGCGCGCGGTTCAGGCCCATGCAATGGTTGTCATTAGTTGAGAGCGAGACTATACTGGAATACGGATGCCAGCGACTTAAGCCGGCCAGTGTGAGGGTGTGCAGGCAAGTCCAAGGACGACATCATTTCCTTGTCTTCCGACTTTCCACAAAAAGTACTCTGGCTTTCACTATCGTCCGAAAGGATAAGAAAAGGCTTCTGGGGAGAGGCAACGCGTCGCGCACCGATGGGGTCGTACTTGACTGCCGACAGCTTTGGGGTGTTCAGCCGGACTCGTTTGGTGGTATAAAAGAAACCCGTCTGGGCGGTTGAGATCATGCGGACGATGATAGTTCTGTGGCTCAGAGTTGTGTGAGGAGCGTGCATACGGTGCGGAATGCGTGTCGTTGCGCACCTCGCCTTGCCGCCTTTCGCCATCCTGTCTGTGTTCTTCAAAGTTGAGGCTGAGGTGGTCGAGATATATTTGGTAACCAGACCAAATCACTGACCCTCCTCTCACCAGAAGCTCTCTGACATGGCCCCCGCAGCTCCTACAGTACCTGAAGAGAACCCTTACGCATTGCTGGATGTGTCTCAAGAAGCCACCGACGCTGAAATTCGCACTGCCTACCGCACACGCTCGCTCAAAGTCCACCCCGATCGAGTACGCTTCTCGTACATCCTTCTCCTTTCGCCCAGTCTCTCACCGTGGTTTGCAGAACAGAAACGACCCTAGTGCAGGTTAGCGGGCTTCTGGTCTCAGAGAGAACAATTGTCTGATCCATTTGATGTCACACTCAGCCCAGAAGTTTCATGCGCTCACGGTCGCATCGACGCTGCTACTCGACCCGCTGCGGCGTCTTGCATTGGATGCACAGCTTCGACTGGCGGCCGCTAAGAAAGCGCGTTTTGCAGCATACGATAACAAAAGGAAAGTTCTCGTCACGGAGCTCGAAGAACGCGAACGCGAGTTCAAAAAAGTTCGCTTAGAACAAGAGAAACAAAAGGCCGCGAGAGAGGGAGAAAATGACCGTATCAAGGAGGCAGGCAGGCGGATGAGAGAGGAGAGAGAAAGACAACGGGAAGACCTGGCAAGAGCCAAAGTCGAGGAAGCGCGAGCGGAGGCAGAGGAGGACGTCCCGGACGAGAACGCTCCGCCATCACTTGGGGCCTACGATACCACCATCCGCGTCAAGTTCACACTCTCGGCGTTCCCATCACTCAATACGGCTTCTGCATTGGCCTCTCATTTAAGACGCTTTGGGGAGATTGATGAGGGCGCCGTCGTGTTGTCGATCAAGCCCAAGAAAGCCAGTAAGAAGAAGAAATCGCAGGAAAAGGGAGAAGACGAAGGGACGCAAGGTGAAGGAGAGAAAGTTGTAAACGCTGTGGTCCCTTTCTCTCAAATAAGCGCGGCGTTTGGGGCGGTTTCCAGTGGTCCTGCACTCAAAGAGCAGGGTATGGAGGTGTCGTGGGCCGGCGGCTCTGAGCCACCAATACTAGGCTGGTTACGCGACAGGGGTGAGCTTGGTGGAAAACTCAAAGGGAATACACGGAACGGTGTGCGAAGATGGAACCAACAGAACGAGGACCAAACGGACAAATCACAGGCAGCCAAGTTTTCGACATTCGTGAGTGGTTCTTATCGCTAACAAGGGACTGTTTTCCGTGTTCACTATGTCCGCTTGAACAGCCCAGCACGTTCCCCGCTTCGCCTCCGCCAGAGCCAGCCAAGTCTTCTAACACGTTGGATCTCGAATCCATGACGCTTCTACGGCTACGTGAGGCCGAACGTGCAAGATTAGAGCGCGAGATATTGGAAGCTGAGGCAAGAGCAGACGAAGCTTAGTTGAGCTGCCTCTCCGTCTAGTTGGCTCCCTACGAGGTACGACTGACTTGTAGAGCTCACTCGGGACAGATGTGGTATCTTTTCGCGCCAGACTAAATGCTCGAGCCGGCTGGCATTGTTCGGATTCGCTCGTTAGCGCTTCGCACGTCGTAGAGAAGAGATTTGTAGTGCAAGACCGGCTGTGGTTAAGCTGCAGCTTCACCCAAGTCCCTGTCGATTAGTGGTTAAATCGCCACGTTGTGGATCTCACAAGCCCGTGGCGCCGCAGGTTCAATTCCTGCCAGGGACATTATTTTTTTTGCACACTTGCGCCTAGCGGGCGGTGCGTTTAGCACTTACTCGAGTCACGCTCGCCTTGCCTCATGTGTCCCAGTCAGAAACAACACAGGATGAATTTCGTGACTCTTGGAATTGAGTCGACTCAACGACATAATGAATTCCACCGCCGAGACTCGAAAAAGAACTCGTAGCGGCGAGGGATCTGATCAATGAGGACACGGAACATACCGATCGAAATTAGCAACAGCATAGCGAAAACCGGTCCCAATACAACTCATGATCTGCACATGTGCGCGCATGCAAAGGCAACTACCACACGCCTTGGGTTGCTGGTGGGCTGCCTGGCCCAGACTGACCAAGCCCACCACTGGCACTCGGATGCGCTGAATTCGACTGCGTGAGAGGAGCAGCGGCTGGTTTGACCGCCTCGACTTCTCTGCGATACTCTATCTTCTCCACGCGCACTTCGCCTTCCACGAGTTGGTAGACGTAAGTGACGACGACGGCGCCTTGGATGTCCATAAGGGCGAACGATGGCGTTGGATCGCTGAGATGGATCACGATCGTATCAGGGCGCCGGTTCGTAAGCCACATACAGCGAGAGAGGTACCTGTTATGGAGCCCCGTCCATGCGCCGGTCGCAGAGCCAGGGTTCACGAAGAACCTACCGTCATACTCGATGGCTTGGAACCTATCGGGGTACGTTTAGCTTGGCATGGCCTGACGGAATGCGTTGTCGCTGCACGCGGGGATCGGGGGGAAGGAAAGAGTACTGACGTGTGTGTATGGCCTGAAACCAAGACGTCCACGTCCATCTGGCGTGCAATGGCACTAAGCGCATCGAGATCTCCGGTAGGGACGCATTGGTGGCCGTGTATTACACCGATTCGTATCGGTGTGTGTACGATGGTCGCCGACGGCGGGAAGCTGGTGTTCTGCGACGAGTGTTTCGTGGTCAGCATGCCATCGTGCGTTCTTTGAATCAAGGCAGAAGCCAGCGGGAGGAGAGAAGGATGTACCTCGTCATAATCCCCTCTTACAATACACACATCGCTCGCAACGGTGCGCAGGTACTCGTATGTCTCTCGGTCACAAACGTTGCCCGTACATAGTATTTGCTGGATCTTTCCTGGTACCAAGAGTTTCCGGAATTTGGCAGGGAGATCGTGTGCACGGTGAGGGATATGAAGGTCGCCGATAATGAGGACGAGGACCATGTTGGATTATTAGAACGCCGTATGGCCATTCTACGAAGTGAAGGACTCCGGTAGTGGATTAGGTAAGCGGACTACCCCATTGATTCACAAAGACCAAGTAGATCAAGTGTCAAAGAAAACCCAAGTACGAGGGTATATTGTAACTCCGTGTCAGAGTCACTCACGGCCCAAGTGGCCGCTCCTCCGTTAAATCCTCCATCCCTCGCGATCTGACACCGTGCTCGTAGATTCGTACGGTCAAAGGAACTTCGTTGGCATTATTGTAGGACGTACTTCCCTGCATCGAGCATGCCAAATCCAGTTGAGTAACTGATAGCCTATGGCACCGAGACGGGACTCACAGATCCGCACTTCGTGGTCACCGCTTCCAGAAGCAAGAAGAACCCCATCGCTGCTGAGGTCAACCGAAGTGACTTTCCAGAGCGCGCAATGCACGTCAGAAACGAGGTGTGGGGCGTGGATCATGGTAAGAACAGCCCACCAGTGTTCGTGTGTCCTTGGATCATGAAATACGGCATTCCACTCTTCAAGTCCCAGAGTCGGACAGTCCCATCTCGAGACGACGATGCGAGGCGCAGCTCTCGCCCTACTTGCAGCACCGACACGGACAGAACAGCATCCTGTGAGAGTGACGTCTGAGCTTGCAGAACTCCCATGAGCACACAAAGATCACGCCTTGTGTCCACTCAACGTGTTCTTGCATGTGAATTGCTTCTCATCCGGCACAATCTCCCAGCATTTCAAAGTTCGATCCAGACTTGCACTCACAAGGCACGTGATTGAGCTTCCCATGGTACTTGGCAAGAACTGGACTCCGTATACGCCGTCAGTGTGCCCGTGGAGTAACCCGACTGGTTCTTCGTTCTTTGAGTCGGCACGTACGTCCCAAACTCTAACTATGCCATCGAGCGACCCAGCGGCAACGAAGGACCCTGTTGCATCGACTGTGACTGAAGTGAAGACGAGTTTTGTCGATTTGCCTTCTGGGCTTGCGGGACGAAGAACGCGGCAATCGGGTTGGGGAACTACTGTAGTGTCGGCTGAGAACTGTGTCGCATCCCATACGCGGACAGTACGATCTCCCGATGCGGAGAATAAAGTTCGAGAATCGTTTGTGAAAGCCAGTGCGTAAACCTGGCCGGTGTGTCCGCTCAACGTTCGAAGGAAGTCACCAGTTTGAACGTTCCAAACCTGCGAACCTCGCGTCGTGAATATCACGAGCGAGATGCACTTTGACAGATGACGTACTCGAATGTATCGGTCCTCAGATCCTGCTGCAAGCATTTTGTTATCTGGACTGATGACTACGCTACGAGAGTGGTTAGCCATTTGCCCTTGTTGCTCATTCCCGAGCAAGAAGCTGGATATGTTATTACGGGCACGATGAGCAAAGCACAGGGGCTCACGTTGACTTGGTCTGTTGCTCGATATTGTACAAGACGACTGCATTGTCGGTCCCGACTGCAAGCAGCGATCCATCAGAGGAGAATCTCACGCAGCAGACCACGCTGAATGACGCATCGTGATGAGTTCCAAAGGGGATGTAATGGAAAGCACGCACCCATTGTGGGTATGACCCGAGCGGAGTTGCACGTCCATCTGACGCGGAGCATCAGGATTGAAGACAGCCAGCCAACCATTTCCTTCCTTGACAGAGTAGGCGGGGGTCGTCAGAGGGTCTAAACTGTAGGACATGGGTGAGACCATGTTCGCCTGGGAAGCATGTGGGGAATACACAGGAGGAACCGATGCGACTTGATTGATTGACTTGAATGTACCGCGGGTTTATAATGCCGTGTCTGGCTGATGCCTTGAAACGCTGAACGCTTCACATACGGACACGTCGCCTTGGATCGCTTATATAATCATCAATTGATGCAAAACAAATTCAGATGCGGAACCGTGACCACTCCGCATCGCAATGACCTCGAACGTCAAGGCGCAAGGCACTGCGGTGTCCAAGCAAGCTGCGACCTCCGTGCGAAGGACAGGCCAACGCACGGACCACGTCGCAGACTGACCGCGGCCTCGTTCGCGCGCGGCAGATGCCTGGGGCCTCGTGTTCCGGTGATGGCCACCTTCGCGGGGATTCAAAAAACGAATTTAACAATTATCCCCCGATATATAAAATGGCACGTGACCGTGCCTGCTGTGCGAGCAGTCCCGAAAAGGACATGCCGGCGGGAATGCCAAACGTGGGAAAAGAATGTGAGCGCAGGGTCACCCGCGTTTTATTATAAAGGGCGATGATCAACACCCACCCCGACGTTCCCAACGCCTTCATGTCCTCCACTATTTACAACGTAAGTCCTTTCTCTCGTCTCTTCCTCTTCCTCCCCGTATCATCCCCCCTCCTCCTCAATCCCACCAGTAGCGACTACACAGTCGCACACGAGCCTCTGCAGCCGGCAGTCCAGCGCAAAATTTCTGACCGGTCTGCATGCAATTTCTTCCCCAATCCATTCCCTCCCCTCCATTCGTCTGACTTCTCCATCCTCAATCAGCATAGGAGCCTTCAGCCCGCTGGTCCGCCCGCTCAGGGGCCAAGTCAGCATACTCAGGTTAGGCTGAATGAGGCCTTCGATACCGTTCGCCAGGAATTTGATGTTCTTACATCCGATTTGGGCCTCTTGAGAAATCAACGCGACGAATATGAGTCCAAAGGTATGTTTTATTACACCTTTTTTTCGGAAAGCTAACCTGCCACATTCACAGTCACGTCCCAAATCAACGAGTTGAATATCATCCGCCAGTCCCTTTATGAACTTGAGTCTCAGCACGGAAAAGTTCGGCAACAATACGAAGAAGAGCTTTCACGATTGCGAGCGGAACTCCACGCTGCCCGCCAGGGTATCCCCACTAATCCGCCACCCCACCCAACGGTTGGTCCCGGTTCAGTTGGTCCATCCGGTCCTCCCCCTCCCCCGGCATCTGTACCTGGTGTATTACCCGCCACAGGTCCCGGGTCCTACAACGACCCCTATTACGGTCGTGATCGAGACCGTGAGCGTGATCGAGAACGAGATAAGGACCGCGAGCGTGTTGATCGCGAGCGTGAGCGGGAAATCCGGGATCGTGAACGTGAGCAACGCGATCGGGAACGTGAACGCCCTGTTGAAGTTCGTGACCCGAAGCGCATCAAGACGGAGCGAATGAAGGGTGACCGTCCAGGTAAACTTTCCCTTCCAACTCTGCACGCTCCCCTCCACCTCATGGATATCGCACTCCCTTTTCTCCCTTCTTTTACCTGCAATAGATCATTATAGCCCTTCTCTTGTTCCTGGACCGACTCCGAAGCTTCCTGCACCTGCTGGCCCTCCGACTTTCCAGGGCCCTGGACTTCCCCCGCCGCCATCAGCACATGCACCATATCCTCCGGGCCCTGGAAATCCGCCGCCATCTGGTCCCAATGAGCAGTCTTCAGCTTCGAGTTCACTAGCTCCAGTCAACAATAACTCAAATGGGGGTCAGTTTCCGGACGACCTCGACCCGCACAACGTTCCCCCTGAACTGAAGAAGGAAGGTAGCGATTGGTTTGCAGTTTTCAACCCAAAAGTAAAGAGGGTGCTTGATGTGGCATTGGTGCACACGCTCATGCACGAGAGGTAAGACGATGCACGTCTCACTGACAAACCAAGACTGTAGCTAATTTTGTACACCAGTGTCGTATGCTGCGTTCGATTCTCCGCAGATGGAAAATTCCTTGCAACCGGATGCAATCGTACAGCACAGATCTACGATACCAAAACTGGCGCGAAGACATGGTGTGTAATAATCTTATCCTTGCGCAATACTCCAGTAGTCATTTTGCATACCCTTCAGTGTCCTTGCTGACGAGACTGCTGGGAAAGCTGGAGATCTGTATATCCGTAGTGTGTGCTTCAGTCCTGACGGTAAATACCTGGCTACAGGCGCCGAAGATAAGCAGATACGCGTAAGTAGCGACATTTTTGAGAAGGTTGAATTTCTGAATTCGTTTTTCAGATTTGGGATATCGCCAAGAAGCGTATCCGCAACGTCTTTGACGGCCATCAACAGGAGATTTACTCCCTCGACTTTTCGTTGGACGGCCGCCTTATTGTGTCGGGTTCGGGTGACAAAACTGCTCGAATCTGGGATATGGTCGATGGCTCATCGAAAGTCCTCACCATCAACGACCCTGATTCGTTGAACAACGATGCTGGGGTGACTTCGGTTGCCATATCCCCAAACGGACAACTTGTTGCTGCAGGCAGCCTCGATACCGTCGTCCGAATCTGGGACGTCGCCAGCGGTCTGTTGATCGAGCGGCTGCGGGGACACAGGGACAGCGTATACAGCGTAGCTTTCACGCCTGACGGCAAAGGTTTGGTGAGCGGCAGTTTGGACAAGACGCTGAAATATTGGGATGTAAGTGGCCTAGTTAATGGCGCCAAGCGAAAGGAAGCTACTGCAAACGGCAAGAAAGACTTGGACAAAGCTAGCCAGTGCACGATGAACTTCATGGGTCATACGGTGCGTCGAATGCCTGATGATCAGCTGTGGGTTCACTGGTGCTCGATAGGACTATGTGTTATCCGTTGCCGTATCACACGATGGGCAGTGGGTTGTATCAGGATCCAAGGACCGTGGCGTACAGTTCTGGGACTCGCACAGTGCCACTGTGCAGTGTATGCTGCAGGGACACAAGAATTCTGGTGGGTGATCAATAATTGGATCGTGTCCGTGGATGTGAGAATTTTGTCCAGTGATATCAATAGACCTCAGCCCCGCGGGCAGTATATTGGCGACCGGAAGTGGTGATTGGCAGGCGCGGATATGTGCGTATTCAAACCCTCAACCTGCCATTATCAAACACTCAATCTGTGTTTCTCAGGGAGCTACCAAACTATCTAGCGCTCATGACTTGGTCAAATTGCAACGATACATCTACGTGTAGCGCATTTTTCTTGCTTCCCCGGTGTAACTCCCGTTCTGTTGTTTCTGCAATTCCTTTTTTTATATCTATACGAATCAGCTACCTGCTCGGCTTATCCGCGGACCAGATATTGTTGTTCCTCACTATTATACGTAGTCCCGGTAACAAATTGTTCTGCTCGACAGTATTAATCCACATCACATTGATGGTATTGCTCGTGAATGTCAGTGAAGCACAAGTTGTTCAGCTCGACGAAACACGCAAGTGCACGACTTTGAAATGCAGTGGATGGTTTATTCGCACTGTCCTCAGAAAGTAGTGATATACAATTCAAACATCATGGGATCCGTCTCCTTCGTCTTATTTCGCCTTCGCCCAGTACGAACCGTTCGGCCATTCATACATCGCTATGCTCTGTTTGTGCATCTCGATGCTGTAACGCATTAGATCAGGTCATGGGGCGAGAGAAGTGGAGGCCGCACCTGTAGCCCTCGGCTGGGTTCAAGGGTACGTCGTATCGGCCATTGGAGTTGATCGAGCAGGGGTAAAGGAAGTGCTCGTGGAGGTGATCCGCAAACTCGAGGACGTTGCGTTCCATCGTTCCCGAGACGGAAATATAGTCGATCAAGCTATCAAGCAGAGTGAGTTCGTTCCGGAGGACGACGACGGAGGAAGAGCCAGACACACCTCAAATGGACGACATATTCGCAGAGGCCAACTCCGCCCGCGTGTGGGCACACTGGAACGCCGAACCTGACGACACGTTCAGTCAGTAGCGAGTCGCTTGGTGCTCGCCCGCGTTTTCGTGGGTTCGGGCGTTTGTGCGTACTTTGATGCCATGAGAAGTACGCTCAGGACTTCGCTGACGCCCGCCAGGCGACAGGAGTCGATCTGGCATACGTCGATCGCTTCGGCTTGGAAGAGCTGCTTGAAGACCATGCGATTGTGTGCATGCTCGCCGGTGGCAACGCCGATGCCATGAGGCTTCAATGCCTTGCGGATTGCAGCGTGTCCAAGGATGTCGTCTGGAGCGGTTGGCTCCTCGATAAACCTGGATTGTACATGAGTGCACCGTCTGCCAGAGAGCGGTAAGCTTATTTACCAAGGCTTGATAGCCTCGAGTTTCTTCACATATTCGATAGCCTGAGGGACATCCCAGACTTGGTTGGCATCTATCATGAGTACGGCGCCTGTTGGGCCCGCGTTCTTTCCCTGGAGCTCAGGACTATTCGGGTCGTGGCCCTTCGAGCCGGGAGGGAGGTACTGCGGGTCGTCGATGATTGAGCGGATGAGCAATCCACGGCGGAGATCAGAAGCGGTATCTGCTCCAACTTTCATCTTGAAGTGGTTAAAGCCAGCAGCGATGGCGTCCTTTGTGAGCCGTGCAACCTTCTGATCTGAGTAACCTATACGTTACTGGAATGGTGAGTCAAGCTTTTACGAATAATAGGAGTCGCACCGAGCCAGCCAGCGGAAGTAACATAGGCGGGGTATCTGGAAAAGCCTGTCTAGTAGGTTGGAAGGTGGGCGGAATGGTTGCTTACCCAGACTCTCTAACAATCATCTCGCGGTCCTTCTTCCCCGCCTCTTTGGCCTTGAGCAGAGCAATGGCCTCGTCGCGTGTGATGACGTCCGTGACGTAACGGAATGCAGTCGCTTCTACCAACTCTTCCTGAGAAAAATAGAACAGCTTTCATGAGCGAGAAACTGCGGTAGAGACCAGGTCTCACTGGTGTCATGTCTACAACAAGCTTCCAAAGAGGTTTCCCTCGAGACCGGGCGAACATATCCCACAGCGCGTTGTTTACAGCACCGGCGGCGATATGAATGACACCCTTTTCGGGACCAATCCTGCCCGCGATGAGCGTTAGTCCGCGCAGCTCTGCGTTTTACACTCGCCATCGCAGTTGTGGATCAGAAGACATCCAATCCCAAGCTTTCCCCATACTCTTGAAAATATCCTCTGGGGCGCGACCGATGAGCCTGTTTGCAAGGACTGCAATCGCTTGACAGACCTGACGATGGCGTGGGCGGTCACCATTACGATAAGTACGCAACACGACTCACGATTTCATTTCCACGACCGATGGTAAACGTCATGCCGTGTCCAACCAGTGGGGATTCCCCATCTGTGTAGATAGAAATATAGGCAGACGAGTAGTCACACTCGGTATTCCTGAAGAACCACAGGCATCACTGACATTGCCATCAGGGGGAGTCGTGAAGAACGTACATTGCATCTGATCCATCTCCGGAAAGGGAGGTCGGAAAACGAACATCTGTCCACCGAGATCAGGAACGAGGACCGTGCATCGGGGGCGAGTATGACCTTACCGTGCGTTTCGAAGTGTGTGATCTTTCGAGACATGGTGGTAAAACAGATTGTCCTTTCCAGTTCGTGTCACCGGATTATAGATTGCGGGCGTGGAGTCCGCCAAACAGCACAAGTAGAGGGTCTGCCCAGCGGCGAATAGTCTTTGCAACGACTCTTGGTACACGCAGAAGAATGCAGTCGGCCCATCAAGCTTCACTCCAACATATCATGTCTATGCTGACACTACACATATCTTAGCAAGGTCAACAGATCAAGTTGTTGCACGTCCGAAGGGTCAAGCTTCGACTACCAGACTCAACATGTTGATTTCCATCAGTAGTAGACGTTCTGGCTCACCAAGCGACGATGCGTGTTCCGACGCTGCACAGAGGCTTCCAGTACTTGCTATTCGTTTGTAATTTGTTGTTCATTGTCCCCAAGTACACGCCATGAAATCACGTAGTATACAAGACGATTGAGTGTCAGGGGGAGCTATGTCTAGGCAAATAATAACGCGGATGGACGGCCGACGAGAGGTTATTTGCACATTTGTGGATCGTGCGCCAGCGTCCATCCATGAGTGACATGCAGAGCAGTTCCCGCGAATCCAGTCGGGGAGGGGTAATAATGCAGGCATGATCAGCTGGGCTAGCTCCAGCGAGTTGTCCTCTCATGCGGTGTCCGTAGAAGTCAGGTGTGTATCCCAGAGACATGCCGAACTCGCTCCGCCGTTCATTTAAGCGGAGATTCAAGTTGGCTCGGCAAGGTGCACGTATCGAGGTCGAGGACCACACCACGCCTGGCGTCAACCGCGTACATTCCGCAAGGTTCGTGTCTTCTCCTCGACGGGCGCGACGCATGCTCTATGCTTGTCTGTACTATGTCCCGAGAGTCGTGTCTCGTTGGGATGGATGGCCACTCTCCAATCCAGATGATGTGATCAGGCTTATCTTCCTCGTCCGCAGACTCGCCTCTTCGACATGTCCGCTCAAATCAGCAAGAAACGCAAGTTTGTCGCCGATGGTGTCTTCCGCGCCGAACTCAACGAATTCTTTACCCGGGAACTCGCCGAGGAAGGTTACTCTGGCTGCGACGTCCGTGTCACACATGCACGCACCGAGGTACATATATCGTCCCATCTGTCCCCGTGGTGTCCACATATCCTGTTCAGATCATCATCCGCGCCACACACACCCAAGAAGTTCTTGGTGAGAAGGCTCGCCGCATCCGCGAGCTGACCGCTCTCGTCCAAAAGCGTTTCAAGTTCCCCGAGAACTCTCTTGAATTGTACGCAGAGAAGGTCCAGCACCGTGGACTCTCTGCAATCGCACAGTGCGAGAGTTTGCGATACAAGCTTCTTGGTGGTCTCGCTGTCCGGAGGTACGTCCACGGCACTCATGCCAGGGCTTTCATCTCCAATCCTCCGCAGAGCTTGCTATGGTGTCCTCCGTTTCGTTATGGAGTCCGGCGCCAAGGGTTGCGAAGTCGTTGTTTCTGGCAAGCTTCGTGCTGCCCGTGCCAAGTCCATGAAATTCACCGACGGGTTCATGATCCACTCTGGTCAACCCGCTCGCGACTTTGTCGATCACGCCGTGCGACACGTGCTGCTGAAGCAGGGTGTCCTTGGCATCAAAGTTAAAATGTATGCTTGCTACTGTGCATGTTACAGAACATGTTTGACCCCCTCCTTAGCATGAAGGGCCACGATCCACAAGGCCAGGTTGGCCCCAGAAAACCCCTCCCCGATTGTGTCGACGTCAGGGATCCTCCAGTCGACAAGATCGTTTCCGAGCCTTCATCCGAGTCGAGAGAGCCTGTCGTCGTGTCTGCTGCTCCCCCCGCAGCGGAAGAACCTGTTTACGGCCAGGAGCCTGCCTACCAAGCCGAGTCATATGAGGAACCCGCTTTCTGATCTCGCTTGTGACGTAGTTGCATTGTCAAAAAGTTGTATCTTGTGTTGTTACGCGGCCGCCTTTAAGTTGTTCTGTCGGAGACCTTTACGTATTCCCCGATATAAAGCTTGTTTACCCCCAAATCCTCTCCTTCATCATGCACTCGCCGACCGTCGCCACGCTGCTCGCTATACTCTCCTTGTCCTTAACGTCCACCGCAAACCGGCCCATTCGCATTCCCCTCGAACGGAAATGGGTCATTACCCACCCTCCTGGCCCGTCTCCAAACGACGACCTTGCCGCTCGCACCAGCACCGGGGCAGGCTATGTCAACATAGATTTACTCAAGGCGAATGTACTCCGCATTGAACCGTATGTCGTCTCGTGCTCCGTCCATATTATCTCGTTGTTTCCTCTTCGAACTACCAACTTGGCCTCAGGGGCTGTGAGCCAATGCCCCCCTGACATTCTCTTTCGATGCCTTCGTGTTTGCTTAGTCAATTGACCTCGCTGCTTCAAGGAAATACCGTTCCTCCCTCGCTGCGTATGAATCGAACACAGGTTCCCCACATCCATTGGCTCAAGCAATGTCCGCGATCAGTGCGGTGTCAGGTGGCCAACTGGCCAGCGGCATTGGAACAATGCTGCCAGCAGGCAAAATGGCAAAACGCCGAAAGCAGGATGCTATTGCCCTGGATAATCCCGCAGCTTTGCAGACGAAGAGAGATGACATCTCCCTCTCGGAGGTCAATTCCAACATGTGGATGGGCACCATTAGCGTTGGTACCCCCCCGCAGAATTTCACAGGTACACTCTATTCCTTTGCTCGGCCCCGCAGGACCCTCAACTTGGTGCCTTTACAGTCGACTTCGACACCGGTTCTTCTGACCTGATCCTCCCAGACCAAGTTTGCGACAGCACTTGTGATGGTCATATACGATACGATCCCACAGCCTCATCGACCTCCATCGATCTTGGCAGGACGTTCCAAGTAGCATACGGTGACGGCTCGAATGTGAACGGCACCCAATTTGCGGACGACGTGTACATGGATGGATATGAGGTACTCCCCGACGCATTTGCCGCATCGCGTGCTCAAGTCCGTTTGGTCTATCACCTCATCTGCAGGCTGTGAACCAGACCCTCGGCGCTGCCACGACTTACTCCGCAGGTTTTCAGATATCCGCTTTTCCGCCGGACGGACTGCTTGGCATGGGTTTCCCTACGATATCCGTTCTCAACGCTTCGCCTGTTTTCCAGACCATGATCTCCACCGGCGCTGTGGCGCAGGGGGTGTTCGGTTTCGCGCTTTCATCTGAACCTGGCAAGAGTGAACTCACTATAGGCGGAACTAACACAAACATGTATCAAGAGTCAACGACCGAGTACATCCAAGTATCTCTCCCCGCATACTGGCAAATTCCCCTTGCTGGTCTCACCCGTCCTGGCTTGAATAATACTCCTGATGTAGTCTTGGTGAATGAGACGAGCTATGCACAGTCGATCGTTGACACGGGAACAACCTTGATTATAACGAGCGACAGTAATGCCCAAGCCTACTACGCCAACGTCACTGGCGCACAGCCTTCCTCTGAGGTTGGAGGTGGGGTCTGGAGTGGTATGTCGTCCCGTTTTGCGCGCAGTGGGACGACCACCACTCATGCTTGCTTAGTGCCATGCGATATTATCGGCGAGCTGGCGCCAACATTGACTTTTGGTTCTTCCAATTTCCCCGTTTCCCCTTCCACGTTCAATCTCGGACCGGTTTCCGAGGGCTCGACAGATTGTGTCGCTGGCCTTGCTGGTGGAGGGAGCGGTACGTACCCCTTGGCGTCCGAGCCCATTCACTGATTATTATTTTTTCGGAAGACTATTGGATCATCGGCGATGTCTTCCTGCAGAACGTCTACACCATCTTTGATGTCACCAATACCCGTGTTGGCTTCGCGAACCTCGCATAATTGTTTTGTCCATGGATCCCCTTGCCAGCACTTTGCTTTGGACATTTGTCTCACATTCTCTACATTGTCCTTGATACCAATAATTCACACTCATCATACCCAATGGAATCCTTTATCATTGAGTGCAAGTCGGTATTACCTACAGCAGCATCCGCTTCGCCCACCTCGGCATTGCTATGCACTCGCGCACGTTTTCGATCCCACTCACCCAACTGACAAGTCGTTCGAATCCCATCCCGAAACCACCATGAGGTGCGCTTCCGTACCTCCTGAAATCCACGTACCAGCCATATTCTTCTCCAGCGGGATCCAGCCCGTGAGAGGTCATACGTCGCTGGAGCGGTTCTAACCGTTCCTCCCTCAGCGATCCACCAACCAACTCCCCGACGAACGGTACCAGAAGATCGAAGCACGCAACCGTTCTCTCGTCGTCATTCATCCGCATGTAGAACGGCTTGAAAGTGCTCGGGTAGTCTGTCACAAAGACCGGGCCCTTGATCAGGACCTCGCTCAGCCACTTCTCATGCTCGCTCTGCAGTCCGTGACCCCATTTTGGCTCAAAGGCAAACGGGCGGGCGCGGAACGCGGTGGACGAGCGGTACTTTTCGAGCTCCGAGATCGCCTCGGTGTAGGACATCCGCGCCCATGGTTCGGAGGACGCAGAAGTCTCTAGGCACTTGGCTCTCGCTTCCTGTCCTGCTATCCCCTTTGCGAGCGTCGCGCGGTCGTCGCGTCCAGCACCCAGTGCGTCCTTGACGCAGGCCTCGACGAGTCCGCACACGTCGCCCACCTCCCTCGTCCACGCCCACTCCGCCTCGAGCATCCAGAACTCGGCGAGATGTCGGTTCGTTTGCGACCGCTCCGCGCGGAAACACGGGGAGAGCGTGTACACGCGGGCGAGCGACGACGCGAGGGCTTCGAGGTGGAGCTGGGAGGAGACCGTGAGGTACGCGGGCTTGGAGAAGAACTCGGAGTGGGGATCTGGCGATGCGGGTTCTGGTGCGGACGATGGTTCTTGAGAAGAGGGTACGGACGGAGACGAGGGCGTGACGCGGAAGGTCTCCCCTGCGCCCTCGCAGTCGCTGGAAGTCAGGACGGGTGTGTGTACGTAGCAAAAGTCTTGTCTCTGTCCAGCTTGTGGTTAGTGGCGGGATGAGCGGAGGGATGTTTTGCCGGGTATGGAACGTACTTCGAAGAAGGCGTGGAGAGATTTAAAGAGGGAGTGGCGAAGACGGAGCATGGCAGCATTCGCGTCTGTCCGGGGACGCAAGTGGGCATGGTCTCGGAGGTACTCCAACGTGAGGGCCTGCTTCTGAATCGGGTATGCCTGAGAGTCGAGTGAGCGGACGGGAGGAACGAGAATATTCGAACAAGGCCCGAGGCTTACATCTGGGTTGCACTCTCCGAGGATCTCCAGCGAGTCCACCTGCAGTTCCTTTGCTTGGCCGGCCCCTGGACTGGCTACGATTGACCCAGTCATGCGCACACTCGCGCCGTTAGTCAAACTGGGGGTGTGTGCGCGTCAAAAACCGAAGGAAATGCATCATTAGAGCCGATAACACAGCAGACTCACCCATGCAAGTTTGCGCTGAGGCTGTTGCTCAAGACTGTCTGGAGACCCGAAGCGCAACTACCATCGTTGACGACTGCGAAAGTAACGTTCTTCTGCCGTCTCACGGACTTGACCCATCCGTGGACGTGTATATTGTGCGCAGAGTCTTGTCCCGAGGCCAAAATTTGGCGAACAGTGAGGGGTAGTGTCCACGCCGATGTCCGCTTGTAAAACATGAAACACAGCCACCTCGGTGCAGAGTCGAACTTGAGAGCGAAAAGAAAAGACAATATATCGACAACAGTAAAGGATACAAGCCAAGCCTTGGCGGCCTGGAACCATATTTTAGCAGGTATTGACAGCCGGAGAACGTGCAATGAGTAACCGGCATCCCTACAACATTCTTTTGTGTCTTGGCGAGCAGTTGGTCGAAGGATTGGCTAGAATCCTCGGCCCCGCCCTCGGCCTCTGCCCCTTGGCCGTCCCCGATCTATTCCCCTTGCACGGCCGCGCCCACGAGCTTCTTCCTTCTTTCTTCCTTTTGGTTTAGGTGCATCGTCGACAAGGAGAGTGTCCAAGGGAAGTGCATCAGGGAGAATGAAGTAGCGAACGTTGTTTCCACGGATGGAGAGGGAGTCGAGGGAGACAGGGTCGCGATTGCGTGTCGTCATTTTGACGGTCTTGAGATGAGTATTCATCTGCATGTCGACGCCTATGAAAGAGGTGGTTGGAACGACACACATACGGACGCGACGACGACGGCGAACGCACCAGTGATAGTCCCGTGGACTACCGATCCATTCTTGAGTTCGATGGAGACGGTTTCGTTGTTCAATTTCATCAAGAACCTGATATGATAAGAAAACGGGGGTCAGCGACGAGTCTCGTGTTTCGAAAGGACAGATGGAAAGGGGTGGTGAAGTTGGTTCTGGGGTCAGGTTAAAGCTTGAGGACGGACGACGATGAAAGGGATTTACCTGACGAGCTTCATGATGGCGATGGTCAAGCGATGTGGAGGATGTTTGGACTTGTTTGACATGTCCGTAGATAATCTTTCAGTGGTACTGACTTCCCGCAATTGCACCTGGTGAACGCATTCCACGATGACTGCGAAGCCAGGACCTCCTCATCAGGATCTCCCTACATCCCACACTCCCTTGCTCGGTGAGTCTGCTTTCCGTCCTCTGCGAGATGGCCCGCCCTCGTCCACTCTGAGGACGATATCACAGCATGGCTGATCTTCGGTAATATGCAGCGCAAGCGCAGCCAACACGAAGCAAGATCAAGGTTTCTTTCTGGCGTGTCCTCGCGTACACCTTGGCTGTGAGCCTGGGGTTGTCAGCGTTCCTCGTCTCTCGTGGAGAGTATGTGCGTCCTGCGAGCGACATTCAACGAGTTGGGAAGCTGCCAGGTGAGCGTGAAAGCTGTGTGATCAACCACATGTCTGACGTCCTCCTTCACAGCCATGGGGTATAATAGTAGGTCCTCATGCCTCTATCTTGATCGGAAGGTGCTCAGTCCCAACTCTTAGCTTGGAATGCATACTATGTGAGTGGCCGTTGTCCTCTGAAAGTGCGATTCGGTTTGATGTTATTCCGGCAGTGTGCTATCAATGAAACGCTCATCATCAAGACTGCTAAGCTGATGAAATCCCTCGGTCTTGCGGTTCGTACTCAACAGCGTCGTCTCTATGTATGCTCATTTCCGGGACTCAGGATGCAGGGTATGCCCATATCAATCTCGATGACTGTTACTCTGAGAAGCAACGGAACCCCGCTGGTGATATTGTCCCAAGTGAGTTGTCTCGTATCATGTATCGACGGAGACTGGACTGCGTTATAGACAAGGCCAAATTCCCCTCGGGAATGGAAGCGTTGACAAACCAGATCCATGCATTGGGCTTGTAAGTCCGCCAACGCACCCCTTCTGATTCACAGCGTTCATTCCGCGTATCATGCAGCAAAGCAGGCATAGTACGGCCCAAAGCACTCTTCCCCTTTCGTGTCTAACATCCAGCTCTTCAGTACAGTGATTCGGGATGGTTCACTTGCCAGTTATACCCTGGTTCGTATCAGAATGAAGCAAGGTAAGCATTATTCCCTTCTCCATCCAATGAGTCCTTCAATGATTTCGTAGGGACGCAAAGTTGTTCCAGGACTGGGGTTTCGATTATCTCAAGTGCTTGTCCTTGGTCCAATTTACGAGGCTCGGGCCCTGATCTTCGTTTCTATCCCAGGTATGATAACTGTGCTGTGCCGTTCGACAACATTACAAGGGAGAATATCATGGGCCGTGAGTTCGTTCATTACAACCTTGATTATGTGGGTGCCGAGCTTGTGGCTGTCATACAGGGTACGAGCGTATGGCGAATGCCATTGCGGATCTCGCCAAGTCTTCCAGAAAACCACCTCTATTCTTATCGATCTGTCAATGGGGAAGGGTATGTTTATGCACACACGTGCCTTAGTTGGTATGCTCACGTATTCAACTTAGGAGCAAGGATGGTTGTGGGCGAGGAGATATGGCCAAAGTTGGCGGGTACGCGATACAACAATGATATTTGCACATTCACTAAAAGTATGCTTTGCATATCAGACAACGAGTGATATTGGTATGTCATTCCTAGTTCAGTGTGATCTCCGCCTGATCGAGCTGCTAGGAGCGACTTGGTCGTCGATCGCGAGCCTTATCAACCAGTCCGCAACTCCACTTGCCACTTCGGTTGAGACGTTCTAACACCGTTTGCTAGGAACTCTTTCTATACCTGGGCCACCGATTTTTACGGTCACAATGACATGGATATAGTGAGTAGTCTTGCCTACGCGACTGAGTTGAACCTCACAAATGCAGCTGGAGGTGTGAGTAACCCATCTGGAATCTTATCCACTGCTCATGCCAACCACAAGAGGAAATGGTGATCTATCATACGAGGAAGCCAAGACACATTTCACCGCCTGGGCTCTCATGAAATCCCCGCTCTTGATCAGCGCCGACGTACGTGCTTGCCCTGAATATGAAGGCAAAGTATTGATGTGTAATACATGTTCAGCTGGAGTCAACATGCGAAGAAACCCTTGAGATTCTCAAAAACCCCGAAATTATCGCCATTAACCAGGATCCTGTCGTGGGTAAGAGCATCTCGCCCTTCCGATGGGGTATCAATGTAAGTAAATATGCACTCCACACTTAGGCGTACTGGTTTTAAGTCAGCTAAGCCGGACTACGTGAGCAATGCGACGCATCCAGCGCAATACTGGAGTGGTGAAAGCCAGAATGGCACGGTCTTTATGCTCGTGAGTAGTTTCGTCCCTGTTTGCCTCTTTCGTTGCTGAGGTGGGGTAGATCAACACTTTGGATCAACCTGCGACCATGTCCTTCAACCTAACCGAGTCTCCTTGGATTCGAGCAGGGAGGCAGTACTCCGTCCGGGTAGGTTTTGGCTCCCAACTTCTTCATCAGCAACCTCGCTCATCTCGAACCCATTCAGGACCTCTGGACGCACACTAACAATGGTACCGCCGTCAGGAACTTCACAGCACACGACGTTCCGGCGCACGGCGTAGTCGCTCTGCTCCTCCAGGACGCTGGTGATGAGCCTGAAGGCCTGTGGCCTCCTTGTGCAGTTATCGAGTGGTGCATGTCTCAGGACGGGACTTTGGTGGATCCTGACAAAAAATGGGATGCCGAAGAGCACCAGAATTTTTGAAGGCAATATCTGTGTGTTGTGAACTAAGTTTGTTTTGTTGTATTCTAGGACGCGTACACATAACTCCTGTGATGGTGAACAAGATACGACCTGAAAGCAAAGGATTACGTCGTTCCATGGGGCGAGTAAAGGGTATCAAGACATTCAGGTAATTTATCGCATCGAAAAGAGTTATCGTGCAAACAACGCTACCCAGCTCACAAGTGATGCTACTAACAACGCAGAGGTCCATTTCCTAAGCTCTTTCCATCTTGTGTCCCAAGCCTCACTCTCGCTGCCTGGCAAGAACACAGTGGTATTGTCTCGAACACCATCCGGACGATGGTGCTGGAGGGTGACAGGGTCCTTCACCTGAGGAACTGCCGCGTCCTGCGATGTCTCTGGAGGTCGCATGTTTCCCGCGACGACGGACTGCGGATTTTCCTGAGTATGAGGGAACACCTCAGCCAGAGCGACACCTCCGAAAAAGTCCGTGATGAGCGTCTTGTCCAACGGCCGTCGAAACAGGTCTGAACGCACTCCCGCATGTGAGCGAATCGCAACGGGATCGTACGACGAGAACTGTCAAGCAATGGGCGTCAGCGTGACGGTGAGGTAAAAGAGTGCATACCAGGTCCTGTACGGAAACCTGACTGGTCTTGTTGATGCTTTCCATGAACTCGAGCACGAAGTGTGTATAGCTGTCAATGACAGACACGCCAATATCATTGTCGTTTTCGTGCTGCTTTTCGATGAGAAGAGACAACGCGTCTAACACGGGTAACATACCGAGTAAGAGTTCTCTTCTATCTCAGACGAACCTGTTGCCAGGATATTTGGGGAGTAGAACTGCGAGTACATGGTATTTGCCTGGCAGGTATCGATCATGAAGAATATTTCGTTGTAGCTAGAATTCACTTGCTTGGCCTCTGGATGGACCATACACGCATCTGGTAACTTACCGCTTCTTCTGCCACATTTGCTCGAAGGCGTCAGCAATGTCGAACGCGCTTATCTCTTCATTGTCCTGGAACTTGAGGAATTCGTTTCCTCCGTGTCCGGTCATGTACACGAAGATATTCGAGCGGTCGTCCGTGAGCAGCCGTTTGGAACGCGGTACCGAGGGGTCTACTCGTCCTACAAGGAGAGTTGGGCCGCGAGAGAATGGTGTCAATCGACCTTGACACACCGGTAAGCAGCCGAATGAAGTTCTCCACCGTCACTTCATATCCGCGATAATCTATCTCGATGTTGTCACCATAGAGGTCCAGGTGACGCCCTGCCTTCGCGTACACGCTTCCGGGGAATTTATTGCGCATGTTACACGCGACGTCATCGGCGAGCATGAGGATGATATTCGAGTCGGGGATCCCAAGACGCTTCACGGTGCGGTACCTAGGTATGAGAGTCTGTATCACGACGCGGCTCTGCAGTAGAGCATAATTACATTCCTAGGGCGTTTGCCATGTGCTGAGGGATATTGGCAGCAGTGCTTTATTGCATACTGCGACGACTTACCCTATAATTGAACCAATACCTGGACGCACAGACGAGGACAGCCCAATTATTAGTGTGTCCTGAGCTGGTGGCATGTCTGCCAAAGAAGTCGGCTGCCTGGTCATTGGAGGCCAGTGTGCCCACCGCGCAGAGGGGAGCACATGCGAGCAGTACCAGACAGCGATGGTGGAGGCGCATTCGAGAGTGCCGTCGGCAACTCGGCATGCTCCCGGAGACACCCACGCGGTGTTTCAATTTACCTCTCGTTGGTGTCCGCTGCCATGCACGGTGAGCAAAACATTTCGCCAGGACGACGATGTCTGATGCTTTCCTAGGTCTTGTCGCATATGGCGATGACTCCCAAAGCGACTCGGAGGACAAGGTCGCCTCCACCTCCAAGTCTGCTGGGATAGGCGTGACCAACAACCATGTAAGAGTCTCCTCGCCGGATTTCCTGCGATCGTTTCCCTCGTTGTTGGCTGTATTTCTGTCTGGGAATAGGATAAGCAACTAAAGGGCGGTTCTGCTTCATCTTCAGATGGTACGTGCTACATTATGCTTCATGGGGGCGCTCGTAGTCATCATTTATTAGCTCGACTGTTACCAAGGTCCCAAGTGATCATCCGTCGACCAGCGCACACGAGAAGCCACCCTCGAGCACATTTATCAGATGACATTGTGACGGGGCCGTCCCAACTAGCGGCTCTACCTCTCACACCCGAGGAGACCTTGAATGAATTGCCCTCGGCCTCGACTTCCTCTGAAGACGACGAACTAACACAGATGCGCCAACTTCTGAGACCACCACCCATACCAGGCGTGTCAGACTGGGGAATACCCGCCGAATCCACGGCACCATGTGATCCAACCATTGAGGCACGGTCGTTCTCCCCACATTACTTGACTCTACCACTTAGGTCTGCTATAGGCGAAAGTAACACAGTTCCTTGCGTTGAAGCGCGATCCCGTGAATCCTAGACACTTCAACGATTCTCTGATGTCAAATCGATCGTTCCGCAACCCTCATCTCTATGCGACGCTCGTCGAATTTGTCGACGTCGATGAACGAACGACGAATTTTCCGACCGGTATCTGGGACCCGAATGACGTAGAACCGGGGTGGTTTGCAGACCAAATCGGTACGTGGCGTCCTGCCTTGTCGTTCGACTCATGTTCATGGCCGTCTCCGTCTGCGACTTTTTTCTATGGTTACGCACAATCATGGCACTCTTGGTATTGCTCGGGAAATGTGTACCTCAAAGCCGAGTTACAAAAAGCTCGCTCAGAACAGGCATCTGCAGCACAGTCGAAACGCGCACAGATCGCGTTCACGTCTTCCAAGGCGCCTCTGCCGCAGCCGACGCGTCCCGCACAGGACAGAGGCGGGGACCGAAGGAAGGGGCGATTTCATCCGTACTTGAAAGGGCGTTGAGTCGCTGCGCGTGGTAGAACGCCGTGTATCTATAAGCCTCATGATGTAAGCGGAGTGGTTATGCTTCAAGGACATCGAGGGCAGAATATCTCTATGGCGCACTCGCTTTCACCAGAATGCACACCCCTTAAGCATGCCTATGACTCGTGCTTCAATACTTGGTTCGAAGGATATCTCGAGCCTGCCATTGCACATTCCAAGAACATCCCGCAGGGTCAGCGGAACGAGTATGCCAAGAAGAAAGCGGAGGAATTCCAACAGCAATGCGGGGCTGTCTGGACTCAATATAAAGACTGTGTGCAGGTGAGCGCGACGGCTTTTGTACGCTCATGACGGAAGACTGTTCCGCTTTGTCTCAGAATCCGTTTGGTTCCTGATGTATGCTGACTGACACGGGCACTTGCAGAAGGCCGTGCGAGCCCGAGGTCTTGGAGATTTGCTTGAGCAGGCCCGACAAGAGAATCCATTGCGCGAGCCACCATCTCCATCAGAAAGGAGCGGGACACCGTCATCAAGTACCAGTTGTTCGTAGGGGATACTTCAGGCTTCAATTTAATTGGGTCGTACCTGCACTCTTTTCTAATGCTATGCACAGAAGGACGACTTTGCAAGAGGATCCCCTTTCGTGCTCGCATCGTCCCCTTTTTTTCGCTTCATCGTCTCAGACGTTCGTCCAACCTCGCGATGCAGCTCCACCATCGCTAGTGAATGATACCCAGGGTCGAATTCGCTCTCGCTATTGCTGACACGGTCTGGGACTGCTGGCATGATATGCGACTGACCCCCTCTGCACTCGTGGGGCAGCAAAAGCATGTTTTGGAAGCGACGTGTCTATTGCTTCGTCCTGATTGTATGCTACCCATTCACGGTGAAGGATAATGTTGTTTTTTTCGCGACAACAGTGGCTCTATGCGTTGCCACGTGACTTGACGCGCGCTTGCCACACGCGCTGGGTTTCGAGCTTGCCGTGAGATGTCGACTCTGGATGCATCGAAACAGCTTCAAGCTGCACTCGACACTGCCAACTTGCACATTCTCGACTCCCGTTCGCGGCTAAAGTCCCACCATTTCGACGGTTTCGATGACTTGCCTGGTGGTGAGGACGCCCTGAGCGATCCTGCAGTGGTGGCAAGCGACGTGGCGGCTCGACTCGTGTGTGGTCAGTTCCATTAGGTTGGCGGCATGCTTACGATCGACCCGTCAGTCGTTCTTCCGCCAACTTAAATTTCAGTATCTTGAACAGAAAGCGAAAGACAAATATGTCAAGACTATCGTGTCAGACGACGCGCCGCTCATTACAGCCTCTTCCAACGAAGAGCTCAGATTACGCAACGAAGAAAAGAAGCGCGTGTTGAAGGACGCCAAGGCGAAGCTTGCGGAGCGGCAGGAGGATGTACGGACGTTGGCCCCGCTTGTGGAGGAAGGTCCGTCCTTCAATGGCTTGTTTTGAGTGGGCGTGAGTCCCTTTTTCTGTCCCTGACGTTATGCCGGGCAGACTACCAGAGAGCACGGTCGCTGACCAGTCTTGCGACTACGCTCTCTGCGCAAATACTTGACGCACGGCTTGCCTTGACGCGTCTCCGCCAGGCTCATCCACACCCTCGCTTGACCATTGCATCTGCAACTGCCACGTTGGATGAACAGGTAGAACAGATGCAGAAGAGGGAAGACGAGCTGCAGGCTCTTAACAGTCGGATAAGCGATATTAAAGAACGAACAAAGAACGAGATGGTTGAGCTAGAGAGACTGAGAGGCATAGAGAGGGAAAGAGTCGCAGAGCTCGAGCTTATGGGAAAGGAGGCAGGGGAGGAAGAGGACCCCAGGGTCGGAGGACTATACGACTGGTATGAAACTGCCAACCATCCGTTCTCGCAGTCACCTCTGATTGGGTTCACGCACGGGCAGGTTCGCGTCATCCTTGACGATTCACCGCTCAATGCTCTCTCTCAAGTCGACACACGTCGAATCCGAAAACGAACTACGATTGACGTATTCAATCGATCCATCCCCGTCCTCGCCGTCTTCTGCACCAAAGGATTTGGTGTTGACACTACTCTTCATTCCAAACACACGACAGTTGGTCTCTGCAGACGTCACTTTGGGAGGGGTTGAGTTAGATTTGGGTGACGTGATCGATGCACACGTGCAAGCAAACAATATTCCTGGTCTGGTGTGGGCAGTGCTGGCACGAGCACGCGCGGAATGGCCAGGTCCAACGATGGAGGAACGGCGGATATAGCCTCGAAGTGATGAGTACATTACTTGGGACGGCCGATTGTAAGTTTGATGTGTACACTGGTGCTTGTGCGCTTCGCACAGGCGGCTTGATGTTTGACTACATGTTGAAAGCGTGTTGCAGCGGCGGGTCTTCATCAGGTTTCTGTGTCGTAAAAGTCTACTTCATGAAACTTGGGCCCACCCATGATGACTCTGATATCGTTGGATCGTCCTTGCGCTCGTCGCTGCTGTCGTGGATGGCGAGCCGGTACAAAAGGCGAACCTACAACTTCCATCAACCGCCGCGGTCGTGAATCTCTTCGTCAACTCATGTGAAGCATTGGAGTAAGGCTTGCGACGGTTCTAGACATAAGCTGTCGGAGGTCATGAAGATCTCATTCCAGTCTCGGAGTCACATACGGACGGACGGAACGGCTGGGGCGCGGCCATTGCTGACACCTTGAGTACTGTTTGCGTCCCACGTTCAAAGCTGCGGTGCTCCGGGTGACACTGTTGACTTTAGCCAGTCGCAAAAGGCGTCAGGTAATAATGCTGTCGTACATCCATTCCGAAGGGGTGTCCCAGTATTTTCACCCTTTCAGAGTCCCCCACCTGTCAAGAGCGTTTACAACTCTGCCCCAGGGCCTCATCTAGTCTCGACACAAATGTTCGACCCCCAGACTCAAACTAGGTCGCTTTTTGCAGGCACCCCCACGTTTGATCTGCAATGCTGGGATGTGAGACTGGTATGCTTGTACATACCTTGATTTGTAGCTTTCATAGCTCGCTTGTGACATACGTCGCTGTCGTGCGTTCGAAGCAAGAGGCCACAAGAGAAGAAATGGTTCACGGGAACAGTGACTGTCTTTCATTACAGCGAACAGGGTGAGCGGGTCGACGTACGCAAGTTCCCCACCAACGCTTTTTCACTTTTTCCCCGCCCTCCATTCGCCGGTGGTAGCCAGTGCAGTCCTGCCCGCGAAGATAGTGGGAACAGCTAAAATACCTGCGTACAGCAGCACCTGGCCTAGCTTGAGATCTGCCCAGTACCAGAAAAGTAGAGCCTCGAAGGCACCCAGAAGTGCAGTAAAGGGCAAGATGCGAGGAGAAAGCAAGTGCGGGAAGCTTACGCCGACCTTTCCCCACTGGGGGAGAAGGCGTCAGCATGTCCGTCGTACGACAAAGAGGATGGAACGCACCAAAGGAAGCAACACTAGCCACGGAGAAAGAACGAGCGCGGTGAAAAACCCGGACACGACCGTGGGGGGCAGCTTTTGGTCGGGACGGAACGTGTGGACGATGGGCGGCTGGGGGTGGAAGGATGCCTCTTCGGGGTGTGGTGCGGGTGTCGACGATGCAGGGACATAGAGGTCGAAGAGATCGTATATTGCTGGATCGTGGACGAACGAGCCGAGGATCAACGAGACAGCCAGTGGGCGGTCCGTCGTCGGCGGGAGCGACGGCGGAGGACGAGGCATGTTCTGCAGGGAAGCATGTCGATAAAGCAAAAGCGTCCCGTGCATGGGCGAGAGACACGCACCAACTCGAACTTGGCTTTGCCTCCCGGTGTGACGCGGACGGGCTGAATGCCTTCCTCTCCCGAGACGCTGTCATAGAAGCGGAGGAAGGTCTGGTGGGGTTGGACGCCCTTTCCCTCGCCGCTTTCCGTGACTTGGAACGTGAGTTTGAGCGTGTCGGACGGGCCAAGGGTCAAGGACTCTGGCTTTTTGGTCAGTGAGAGTCTGTTGGGAGAGTCAAGCGGGGTCGAAGACTCGGCGATGATGACATACGGCTCTGCGCGCAGCTGGTTTGCATCTGAAGAGGTGATCGTGAAACGAGGGGACTGGATTGAGAGCGAGGCAGCGTAGACATGTGCTACTAGGAACAAGGAAGAGAAACAAAAGGTAGTGCGCAGCTTCATGGTCGAGGTATGAGGACGACGTGTAAGAATGGAAACAGCTCGGCTGCGACACCAAAAAATGGAGACCCCACCGTGGTTCGAACACGGGACCGCACGATCTGCAATCGTATGCTCTACCACTGAGCTATAGAGTCGCCGCGAATGCCCCTCCGATCGGCTACATTATCGTCTACGTACATTGCAATCCCGATGCTGGAATCGGAGAATTGAGCGTCGCGACCATGGCAGCGAGGGGCGTTGCGGAACCCGCCAAACGAGCCAGACTCGACGACGACGACCGACCCACCGATGGTCCTCCCCTGCCCTCGAATCCGCCCGGTGCACGCGCTACTTTGACAAGTCTCCCCATCGAGCTCCTGGCCGAGATCCTTCTGTACACTTGTTCGCCTCCCACAGTTCTCGCCGTCTCTCGTGCGTGTTCCTACTTGAACCGCTCTTTAGCTCAAAATCCCGCTGCATCCTTCATCTGGCGTGGCGTTCGCAAAACATGCCAACCACGCCCTCTTCCCGAACCTGGCGCTGTCTGGAAAAAGAGCGAGGCAGATTACGCTGCCTTTGTGTTTGGTGGCGGCGTGTGTGAGGTCTGTCGAAAGAAGACGCGAGCGATGTATGTTAGCTTCGCAACACGGATCAGGTTATGCGGTAGCGTGAGTACACATTAGCCATCCAACGTCGCCGCCTCCTCACCCCGGCTTGGTATATTATAGTGGTATTGTCAGAGAAAGTTCATTGCGTCAGTCTTTGTTCTCGGCCTACTCAAATTGCTTTGTACACTGATGTCGATTCTTGCCGCCATGCATGCATTCCCCCTGACGCCTCCATCTGCTACCTGTCGCTTGCCATCCCTCACCTAGCGATTTCTTAGTTGATGTCACCAGGCGGTTCCGGGGACAAAATCGTCAATCCATCTCGGTACCCTATGTGGAAAGCGATCTATGTTTCAGTGCGTACTGTCCTTGCCGGTCACCCCTCTTCCTTGTCATCTGTTCTCATACTCTATGTAGACTCTTTCTCAACGAATGCTACAACCTGTGTGTATGACATTGGTGTCTTTCCGACAGGGTTTGATTCTGGAATAGGGCCCAGTAACACGACTCTCCTGCTTCGCAAGAGTGACTGGAAAAAAACTCACCTCGACATTCTGCCCTGTGCAATTGTGGAGCAACAGAAAGCCAAGCTCAATCAGTCCGCGGGTACAAGTTCTGGTTCAGTAGCACTTGAGGCTCCGGGTGACTGCGCTGCGCAGGTGGAGGGGGGTGGATTGAAGGACACGGTGGTTAGCGAGTCCCTGGATAATATGATTTGTTCACTCTCTAACCGTGCATCCAGCTTCGTCGTGCGGCAGTGGAGAATTCCGCAATCATGAAGGTGAGTTTCTCCTCGTACTGTTCAGGAACTGAATGTAATGTAATTTGCGCCCTGTCCGACCGTCTTTGGACACCTTTAATAATATCTGCCTTCATGTTCAATTTTTTGCGTCCATTGGTACTACCAGCTCTCGGTACAGTTGCTCTTCCGGAGGGTTACTTATGACCAAAACCGCCAAATCATCAAGAGGCAGAACCAAATATGGTGAGCAAGTCCCGTCCTTTCTTCTCCGATCCCCAGGGTTCCCAAGCTGCTTGTGGGTAAATTTGCCGACGTCGCGTCATTGTGTTCTTCACAGGGCGAAACTCCTCGCCGAAAGTGAAGGTTGGGATTTCGAAGATCTTGTCGGGTCACGAGCGTATGGTTCATTGCAAAGACGCAAGACTTTCCTTCTGGAGACAGTCGAGATGGATGGTGAGTAATTGTAATTTAACTTGTGCTTCGCGTGCTCAGTGGATCTCCCTCATGACACTTTCCTTCGATATCGATGCATTGGTTTACTTGACAATTCGCTGCCTGGACTGGTATCGGTTTGGTCTTTGCGATCTGCTTCTTCCGCAACTTGTCAGATGTGTTCCCCATCTGGTCTGCCATCGAATCTGAGCTTCTCGCGAGACGAGCTCGCCGTAACCGCCAAAAAGCCGAAACAGTCTACAAGGAAAATTTGATGGACATGCGGAAGATTTACGACTGTATGCGCTGTGGCACTCTGGAAGGCGCCAACACGGGGAGTGATCCTAGCAGCAAGATGGTCCTCCCACCTTTGAGTGTCTTCTGCAAGCTCCCGTCTGTTCTTGCTCTCAAGGGAAGTCCAGATCCTAGCGCAGCGCCACCGAACAGGAACTTTGTCACGAGCAACCTCAAGCTTTCACCTTTAGCTGCCCCGCTCATCATATCTGACATTCATAAGTGGCTCGCTCCCGTCGAGAGGCACTTCATGAGCCTGCTGGGTTACCCAGATGGATGGCAAAGCGCTAGCATGCGGAAGCTATCCCCATTGAAGCGAGTAACGGCAAGGTTTCTCTGTCGGAGATGTGGTGTTGGCGGGGTAGGGAAGCGATATCGGAGGGAAAGTTGCTTGGATTTCAGGGGTGTTTGTTCGCATGTTTGTAAGGCAGCGAAAACACCACGGGAGAGCGACCTCAAGTTTACCAACACGGATGATGAACATATGCACGAGGGTAAGAAGAAGCGCAAAGTTGAGCCATTAGATTGGATGGTAGATTTGTTTGAGAAAGACGAAAAGGTACGCCTTTTGCCCCTCTTTTCTTCCGACAGACACGACGGTGTCCACCAGGCCATTCGTCTCATTAACACCATCCTGAGTCTGCTCGGCCTTCCGGATGAGAATCCTGCTACCGCCTCCACCTTGGACGCGAAAGGAAGCGTTATACGGTGCACGTCGTGCACAGCTTGGGTAGTCATGGACTTTGGCGCTGCGGTGATCCCTAGTTGCGATTTGCGAGGTTTCACCGAATTGACAGGCATCATAGATCGGCCACGCGCATCGACATGAGTCCATGCAGATCCAACTGTTACCTTCTTCTGACCCACCGCATGGAGCGATCACGAAGCCAGACGGGATCGATCCCAGCACGGATGCAGCGCGTACTATTCCTGGTTCACGGCGTGCATTTGAGCGCGGCGTCTCTGAATACCTCCTGGGACCGACCTATCGTGCGCGAAAACTCAGGAGAAACACCAATTTTGGATGCAAGCATTGCTTAGTGGTTGGAAAAAACAATAATTTCGGCGGAGGCTTCGAAGAAGCAGGGAAGGGAGCGAGGAACATGACGGGGACAAGAGTGATGGATTTCAATGCACTGAGATCGCACGTCAAAGCAAAGTAAGCCCGTTTTCATCATCTCCTTTTTTTTTGGCAGGGGTTTCGTCTCCGCTTCGTTGGTGACGAAGGTTTGTTGACTAGACACGGTATTCGAGATATAGGCGACGAAGATTTCTTTTGTTACTCGTCGATTGAGACTGATAAGGGGAAGGGTCGTTGATAGCACTTTACATGTTGATACTGAAATCAGGTCTAGTTGTTCGTAAAGGAGAAGAAATTATATTCGGTTAACATGGGATTACGAGGACGGGGCCCCTCTGTGCGTAGCGTCATTCAGGCTCGGTTGGAGGGGCAATCAGGCTTCCGAGCTCTGAAAAGGATATATGGGATGCAGCAAATAGATCGTGGGCTCGCACGCTGCGACGTCTCAAACCGACATGCGAAGAGGTTGGAGACAGGACGTCAGCGTCAGATATATTTGTTCGCAGAGGACCGCCATCTTCGGGATCATTTTCACCACCAAATTCAATCACGGAAGTACGAAACGAGCCAAGAGTTGAAGAAAACGCGGGAGGTGAGTTGAAGTGAGACAGGGATGTGGCGTGGGCGTTGGATGGGAAGGACGAAGCTGAGAGGATCATTTGCCCACTCGGAAGCGGAGGGGGGAGAGAATGCGTGCGGAGACGCGGAAGTATCTTTGTCTGGCTCGTTGCAGAACGTGCAGAGGGTGTGCATTCGTCCGCGTTAGGAACAGGAAGGGAGCATTCTGTGGCAGGCGCAGGCGGGGGAGCAGCTCGATCGCTTGGACGCGACTCCAGGAGGGAGTGGGCTGAAGAGTCAGGAGTCGAAGACCCCTCGACTTGCCCACTCGAACATGAAGGATTCGATGTTTTCGGCATGGCTTCAGTGTCGCCGTGACTGTGATCGTTGGGGTTGTCCGGAGTGGGGGGATCTGGGTTGCAAGGATCCCAGAGGTGAAGCATCAGCTGCATGGGGAGATGAGCGGGGGGAAGAGACTTGGCGTGCACACACGTGCCTCTTTCAAAACGTATGCTGCCGCAAACGCAGAGATGGCTGCTGCGACATAGAAGCCAGCACGCAGGGCGAAATGCCTTGGACGGCGCATACGGCGGACGATCAGAGGACAAACGCTGGGCGAGATCCCAGCACTGGCGAGGGACTGGCGACCATGAGGGCTACGGAAAACGCGTGGTGTCCACGATGGATTACTTTATGCAAAGTCTGTCTACTGACGGACACGAAACTCCATGCGGCTTCTCCTCGGTGCAGTTCCCCCACAGACATGTTTTCTATCCAACTTTCCTGCTCGACCTGCTTTCCAAGTATAAATCATTGCATGCGTGTCAAAGTGAACTCGGTGTGAGATTGTCAGTGTCTTGTCTGATTATCCTCATTGTTGGCACAGATGAACTATTTGGACTTGACAGACTGAGGATCATGTGATCAGGCAGACATTTGCTTTCCACTGCTCGACGAGCATTCCCATTCACCGCAAGCGTTCACACGAGTGCGGGCCTCTTGCTTCCGCTGGTCGAGTCCCGTTCTCTGCATTCCTGTTTGTGTCGGACGTGCCAGAAAGGTCAGTGGGACGTCGAGCAAGACACCGTTGACAGGCCTAATGAGATGGTGTGCGTTTGTGGCTGATGGGAGACTTGCATTATTCAGGAATTATTATATTTTGATATCTCAGATTAGGTTATCGGAAATTCCATTATTGAGCGGCTTGCTTGGACAGGCAGCGACTCGAGTTGCTCTTCAACTGCCCGCCTCGCCAACGCCGACACCTCCCCGACGATGCCCGCCGCAGACAAGCTTGAGCCCGACATGTCCCCCGACCACGACAAGGACACCGACCACGAACGTGCCAGCCCACAGAGATCAAAGCCTTCCGCGTCCAAGTGTCCGTATCATCTCCCTTTTTCAACTCCCCTCCTCTCCTGATCCACCCCATTCACAGCAAAGGACCTCTCCCATGTCCCCTGTAAATTCTTCAAAGTTGGCGCTTGCACTGCCGGCTCTTCATGCCCCTTCTCCCATATCGTCCATGAACCTGGTCAGCAAAAAGACGCATGCGCTTGGTTCGTCAAGGGAAATTGCAAGTTCGGCCATAAGTGTGCCCTCGCCCACGTCCTCCCCGGCCAGAGCATGTCTATGGATCGGAAAAACAAGAAGGCCGCGCAGTTGGCAGCCAACGGTGGTGTCTCTGGTGGACCAGGTCGAGAAGGCAGGAACTCAAAGGCAGGGAAGAGAGATGGTCATCAATCAGCTCACCCCCACGGCAGCTCGTCCCCTGGTGCGTCCGTCAATGCCCGTACCGGCCTTCTCTCTGGGTCCACAGCTCCAACTCGCACTACCTCGACCCGCCCACCCATTGCGATGAACCTCAAAGCCACCATCTCTCCCTCTGCGCCCGCACCCCCACTCAAGGACACCGATTTCCCCCCATTCGTGCTTCCGGATGACGTAGACGGCCACGACCCCAGCAATCCAACTGCCACAACCGTCAACACCGAGCCCACATCCGCTACGAAACAGGACACAGAGGATGAACAACAACAAGAGCTCCAACATGCCTCTCCTTCGGAACCAGCTACCGAATTCTCGTCCCCCATTGACCCATCCCCGCCCACTCTGCCCCTCAGTGTCCCCAGCGCTCCTCGCCGTCCAGTTCTCTCTGCCGATGCTGCCGATCTAGGTCCAATTGGATCACCCCCGCGAGGCTCATTGTCTGCCCATTCGCCAATTTCGGGTACTTCCCCTCAGAACGCTGGGGTTCCTTCGACATTCCACGCTCAGACATCACTTCTCACCGAATCCAGAAATCGCCTCGGTGCAGGAGCGGGTGTCCCATCTTCTCTTGGTCACACCCATAGTCAACCATGGAAAACAGACGTTGGGTCAGTCCCCACACAAGTGCTCACCTCCAGGACAAGCCCCGGGGTTGATGTCAGCGTCTCTGGGGATCGTGATGTACTGTCGATGGACGAAGACCTGGAAGAATTCCTTCCTTCCTCGCTTACCGACCTCCTGAGTCCTTCTGAGCGTTCCCGTAGAATGTCACGCACACACTCTGGATCATCCCATCCTGTCAACTTGAACGACACTCCGTCCCCCCACGCTACCGTTCAATCCCACCTTCCCCAAACGCAGAGTCATCACGCCCATCATCGCTATTCACGCTCCGTTCCTGCTCCTTCGCTTCTCGGTGATGTCAAATCCATTTGGGCGGAACGTGGCCTCACGACTAATGGGCTTCCCGCCTCGCCGGACAAGCATGGCTTCGGCGTAGGGGCGATAGGGTCAGGGACGCCAAACTCGCTCAGATCCTCTAACGGTTTCGGTGGTCTCAATTCCAACTTGGGGAGTGCAATCACACCGTCGGGAACGGGGACAAGCACTTTCAGGGACGACTCACATTCACCTTCGTCCTCTCTGCTAGCACCGTCGAACGCGTCCGCTGCCTTTCTCCCGAGTCTTCACCATTATTACTCCAAGATGAACTCGGGATGCAATGGCCGTACACCCAGCGCCGGACTTGCGCTGGGTGCTGGGTTAGGTCTCGGAGGACTCAGTCGCTCACCCCTTTCTCACGCTCCCATCCACGGACCTGCTGCAGACGAGGGACGGACTGGTGCTAACAACGGGGCAGGAGCCACGTCGCCGTCCATCCGCGCCCTCCAAGCACACGCACCCGGCCAGAGTCTTCCGCAGGGCCTCGCAGCCGGCTACTCGCGCATCCACGCCATTCCACTCACCGGCTCCCCTGCGTCGCTCGGTGGCGGCTCGAGCGTCGGTGGTGGGGGTGCCTTCAGCCCCGGCCACGGCCCGGTGCCGTTTGGGATCAATGCCGGGCCGGGGCAGGACTGGCACCACATGCAGTCGAACCAGGCGCATCTGCCCACCGAGGCCATCTCGCACCTCTCCTTGTCCGCTCACCAAGACCTCGGCTCGGCCGCGCACCCGCCGCCGTCTGGTGCCTCCCTCTCGTCGTCGATGGCTGCGCTCGAGTCCATGTTCTCGCGGCTGCCCACCGCCGGATCGCCTCTCCGCACCCCGCCGCATCCCGTGAACAACAGCAGGAGCTGGCACACCCAAAATGCACTCAGCCCACTCAGCCGGCCGATCAGTGACGACGACGAGCTCTTCAGCATGGATGGTTGAGCCTCGGGGCATCCGTGCAGCGCGCAAGTGACGGTTTCTTTTTTTTTTTTTTTTTTTTTTCCTTTCAAGGCGACAAAAAAAAGTCGAAAATGGACGAAGACGGGAAGAAGGCAA
>JBBPOI010000019.1:0-52612 GCA_038091355.1 Phylloboletellus chloephorus | reverse complement strand
GGCGGGGGGGGGGGGGCGGGGGGCGCGGGGGGGGGGGGGGGGGCCCGGGGGGGGGGGGGGGGGGGGGGGGGGGGCCCAGACCGGCGTCCATGGGGGGTACAGCATCCTTGGTATTTCTGAGCACGGGGTGGTCTGTCTGGGAGGGGCCCGGAGCATCGTCGGGAGGGAGGTGGGCGGGGGCGGCGGGCTGAGGGGGGCCCTGGGCGTGCACGGCGAGCATCGTCGAGCGGGCGGAGGATGGCGCGAAGAACGGCGCGAACGGTGGGTGTCTCTGTTTCCCACGCACAGTCACGGGTGACATTGTGACGCTCGCGGTCGTCGGTGCGCCATGTCCGTCGGTCGTCTTGCACGGCGATGGGCCTCGTTCTCGCATCTCAACGCCGCCACAGAGCGTGACCTCGCGCACTTTGCAACAATTCTCCCGCCCTCCGCCATCCTCTCCACCCTTCCTCCCCTCTCGAACCATCCTGATGACCTCGCACCGTACAACCTAGACTGGATGCAGAAATACCACGGACATGCACATACCGTCTTGCGTCCCCGCACAACACAGCAGGTCAGCGACATAGTCCGCTTCTGTGCCACTCGCCGCATCGGCGTAGTACCCCAGGGCGGGAACACCGGTCTTGTTGGAGGGAGCATCTCATTGCAGAAGGAGATCGTTCTCAGCTTGAGCGCAATGAACAACGTTCGCTCCTTTGACCCTGTGTCTGGTAACCGCCCAGATATCTCTGCATTCCCGAGCGAACACAAACGTCCGTCCTTCTCCTAGGTATCTTGGTCGCAGACGCCGGATGCATCCTCGAATCTCTGAGCGATCACATCGCCCCCTACAATCATATCATGCCGCTTGACCTCGGCGCAAAGGGAAGGTTTGTACCCCCCTGGCGTCCCCTCCTTCCCCCGACTCACCTTCGTCAAGTTGTCAGATAGGTGGGAACATTTCTACCAACGCAGGAGGTCTCCGCCTCTTGCGGTATGGTTCCCTGCATGGCACCGTACTCGGTCTCGAAGTTGTTCTTCCAGACGGTACTATACTCGACCAGCTGTCCACTTTACGTAAGGACAACACTGGTGCGTCACCTTCACTATCCGAGAATGCCTTTCCATCTCAGTCCTACTGCAGGCTACGACCTCAAGCAGCTGTTCATTGGTGGAGAAGGAACACTCGGTGTAATCACGGGTGTTTCAATTCTCACTCCACCGGCTCCCCAGGCATCCAATAGTATCTTCTTGGCACTGCCCCACTTCAAGAACGTCCTTCCTCTGTTCCACACCGTGAAGAGGCAACTCGGTGAAATTCTGTCCGCTTTCGAGTACATCGACCGGACCGCGTATGATATGGCCCTCCACCACGGTCTGGGACCCATCCTAAATGCAGACGAAGTTAGTGATGCACAGTGCTTTGTCCTCGCCGAGACTAGCGGTGGGAACCAGGAGCACGATTCGGAGGTAATCATGTCTAGGCGTATCAGTCGTCCATCAGCTGAACTAGGGGAACCTGGATAATAACAGAAACTGAACAACCTCCTCGAAAATTTGATCTCAGCCGACGAGCCTCTTATCTACACTGGAACACTCTCTCAATCTCCCGGTCAATTTGCCTCGCTGTGGGCGTTCAGGGAAGGCTTGACAGAATGCGTGCAAAAGGAAGGGAAACCGTACAAATACGACATCTCTGTTCCTCTCGCCCACTTCCAGGAGGTAGTCGACGCCGTCCGCGAACGTCTGATCTCGAAGGGATTTTACGGCGATCACGCAATCTCGAAAGTCATGGGGTACGGACACGTTGGTGACGGTGAGTGTTCCTGTGACGAACGTCTGGATTTATCTCAGCTGCGCTCTTTGCAGGGAACCTTCACTTGAATGTCATTGCTAAACATGGATACCGTCCGGAACTGGAAGCAGCTCTCGAGCCATTCATCTATGAGCTTGTTGGTACGTTCGGGCTTTGCCGTCCATGAGCCTGACTACACGAGCGCTACACAGCTTCGCACAAGGGTTCTGTGTCTGCGGAACATGGTATTGGATCTATGAAGACCAGCGCACTCCGATACTCGAAGAGTGATGTGAGCATAGAGATGATGAAGAAAATCAAACAGGTGTTTGACCCGCTCAACATCATGAACCCTGGTAAGGTCTTGCCATAGCTTAGCGCGCTATTCAAGTGCCTGGATATTCGTTGGCAATGGTATCTCGATCCGTTACGTGAGGCAGTCGTATCTTCATCGATGAGCGCATGCTGGATTTCGACCAGCGCCGTCCCGGGCGTGCTGAACGTACACTGTCTTGATCATGGCAAACCTAGGAAAACCAAGTCCCACTTGTCCGTTCGGACATCGTTGCTGAGGAGACGGACGACATGGACAAGCTGACAGGGCTGATGCGGCGGAACACAGGTCGCCATCCACGATCCGGAAAGACCGACTGACATGTTGCAGAGGCTGCGATGGCAAATCCCAATGTTTCTGAGGAGGAAGTAGGTACTCGGGGAGATTTTGGAAAGCCGCAAGGAGTTGCCCATCATAGTGATGAGGGGAAGAAAATGGGCGATGTTATCGGCGCTCTTTGGCAGGCCACGTTGAGGAATCCGAATCCGAACGTCTCAAGGGGAGCGAAGAAACAAGTCGGGGAGGACATGGATGCTTGACAGGGTCGGGTTCGTACGACAGAAGTATGTGAAAGATAGTCCAGCATACAGAAAAGTCGGTTGTCCCCCGCGCCCGTTGTGAAGTTCGCGATTTATTTTCTGAGTAAAATGAACACAGGGTCGCCGAGGACGATGCCAGCCATGTGACGAAAAGAACCTGTGAGGGACAACAAGAGACCTCCGAACGATGCGTAAACGGTGCTGTGAGCGAAAATAAGCCCCGAGTCCACAGACCATGGCAAGGGTCTTACACTATCTCCCCACCGCCATCGAATTTGTACACCTGTGCACCATCGGTCGTTCACTGAAACCTGTCCCATCCAAGACCCACTCACCTTCCCGTACATCACATAGTCGTACTCCTCCTCTAGCCCTTTCATGCCCTTCCCGTCAGCCCGCCAGATGTCTCTATCCTTGTCTTCCGCTTCAGCACCGTCAGCACCACCGGATGGGATCAAGGATGAAGCAAGCGCCATAGCAAAGGTTTGGCCCTCTGCGAGAGGAAATAGCTCAACGTTGTAATCTAAAGTCATGTCCATGTCATGATTCTTTGAGCGAGCATATAGCCGGGACACTAACAGCCAGATTAGCACGAATCGATCGATGCGCGGGTCTGTGTACCTCTGTCGAACTTTTTTCCCTCCTTGTCGATCGCATTGATAGTAAAAATGTCGTCGAAGACGATGTTTGACGAGGCTGACGACATGGTGAAGAATCAACGTTCAATATTGGACAATTCACCCTGCGCGGAGAGCCTTCACACGGCCACTTTGGAGCTCATCGAGTTAGCATATTTGCACGCTGCGGAACTTTCAATTCATCAATCGCAGGCTACCCCTTCCCTCCCGTAGCATTCCTCCCTCCAACCATCTTTGTGTCCCGACACCTTGCTCACATTGATGGCCACTCCAGACAGCATGGTCGCACACAAGGCTTTACTCAACTACATGGGTGGTGGACCTGATCAAAGTCGAAGACCTGCCGAGCGATGGGTACACGAGCTTCGCATCTAGTCCAGCCATCATCGCATCCAAAGTCGTTGGAGCCGCATCGTCGTGGGCAAGGGATCCGAGTCCTCTTGCCTGTAGTCGTGTCCTTGAGATCAGTTCATGAAAATACTCTCCGCGTGATCTAGCGTGATGCAGACTTGTTGCCCATTACAGCATCACTCCGTGAGTCCGTGCGTGCTATGCTTTCACGACTGCAAGGGCAGCTCAAGTTTTCCCTTCATCTATTCCGCTGTCCTCTACTAACTGCTGTGTTCTGGGCTAACAGCACAGTCTGCGGCCAGGGACCCCAAACTGGTGCTGCGGTAAGTCGCATCGCACGAATCCACCGTTGTGAACCCCAGGTGAAGCTGTTAATGTATTGTTGACATGACTTATTTCCCATTTCTAGTGCCGTTGGGGTTCATATTTTGACCCTGTGTCAACTCTCAGGCCTCCTCCTCGGTGCTCTGCGGTAGGTGTTTGCGTTTCTTCCAATGGGGTAGGGCGCCAGGTCCACGTCCACTGACAGTATCCGATAGCCTCGAGGCAGCACAGCGGGGACTTGCGTGCTGCAGTTGTGGTGGGATGCCCGATCCTTGTAAGTGGAGATCGACTGTCCTTGACAGCAATTTGCTGCCTCTGGCACGGGTACATGAGCCAACGTATCTTACCTGCAGCAAAAATATACAACGGTGGACCGGGAGAACTGTGATGAAACGTGGGACGGACATCACTGACATGAGGCTGGCTTTGATGCACCTAGCGCACAGGGGACGACTGGGTGATCAGATGCTGTGTCGATTTGAACATCCTGCCAGTGAATATGGAGTGCTACATGTTTTTTTTTCTGTCCAAAGCGAACGTTTCTTTGCAAGTATGGCAACCGACAACCGCTCTCCCTTGCCTCGCTGGCATGCTCTTGTGAAGATTGGCAACGATATGTAGCTGATTTCGTGACAAGTCGTGGAATCAATATCGCTGGAAACTAGCGCTGTCTCTGCAGCTGTCTTGCAGAGCACTGGGATCGGACATATTACCAGCATGGTGTACAATAGAGTCTAGATAGCATCGAAAGCGAGCGGACGATGAGCTGGATATTGGCCATCGACAAGAAAGGCGCCACAATCACTGTGGTGACGCTGCACTCCCACCTTGCTCCTCCTTTTCCCTGACTTCATCTACATTCCCGAGTCCAGGCAGGACTACTTTCCAAGTCCCTCTGGAAGTGAGTACCCTACGAACCTGATGCTCGATCAGCTCATGCAGCTTTGGGACGTCTTTTAGCATGGCTCGACTACCCATCAGAGACGTGGTCTTCAAATTAAGAGTGAACTCTGATGGGAGAGACACCATTAAAACAGGTTCGGATGAAGAGGGAGACGGGGGTGCAATCGTAACCTAAGAAATTCCATGAGTGAACACATGGCCAAACGAGCGGGACTCACCGACGACTCAAACATATCCAGGGATATTGTGAGCGAAACGGGAAGCCGAGCAAACGATGACACTGGGTAGTTGAACAAATAGGCGGTGGAAAGCGAAATCGAAATGCTATCGGTGTAGGACATGTGGAACTTGACTGACTGTGCCACGTCAGTGCCTGAGGGGATAGGGTACGGAATACTGACGGTGAGAGCGCCTGTTTCAGTTTCACCGTCCACGAGCTGAGCGTCGGACAACTGCGGTGCCGAGTTTCCGAGATGCAGCGCGTGGATAGTGATGTGGTCCTGAACGCGAAGATTCGATTATTCAGAGATGGGACCGGGGAGGCAAGGGGAACATACAAGGAAGCTGCGCGGGCGGATTTTGTTGGCACATGCTTCTATTCGAGCCCGGGCAGCTTCATTCCCTTCGAATCCTTCTAGGCCATTTTGCAGCTTGGCGCGGTAGACGTCGGCGACCTACCGAAAGCTATCTGACTGCACAGCGTCATAGGATGGTATTGACCGACCTGACGAGCAAGTGAGTTGAACCAGTTGGCCGACTCAGAGTCCTCTGGGGAAGTATCTGGTGAACGGTGTCGTGAGGAATGGTCCGGCTCCGTGAACGGCCGGAAAGTGGGGGATTCTGATTCTTGGCCTCGCGGAAGGAGGAAGAGGTATTTGAGGACGAGGGCGAGGAGGAGGAAGATGGACAGCTGGCCGAGGAGAAGACCTTGGGTGAAGGTCGGCGTCAAGGAGAAGATGTAGTTGTTGCCCATGAGGAGGTGCCTGTGTCGTGCCGCGCTTCATATGCCACCAGCCATCTTCGTCTCCTGGCCCAGTGCTCCGCTCACCGACTCCCTCGTCCACGCCTCCCTCGCAGGCCTTGACCTATCATCTCCCAACGCCTCTCCATCACCGCAAATCCTCATCCAATGGGCCAGCTACGACTGCATCGACCATTCTCTGACGGCTGCGAATACCCGTGTCCTTTCATCATCGTATGCGATCAGAAAGGCCCTCATTCGAAAGCACTTCTTAGCCCGGTGCATTCAGTCCTATCTCGTCAAACGCCCCGAGTCATCTCTCGCAAAAGCCGTACCCCGCACGTGGGATATTGACATTTCCTACGCAGATGATCTCGACGAAATGTGGAGCGACGAGCTATGGGATCTCGGCAGCGCGCTCGATGCCAACGACCGTGACACCACGACTTGGTTCATTCTCAAACCGGGGATGGCCGACAGAGGAATGGGTATCAGGCTCTTTGACAGCAAAGATTCCCTGTACAGGATATTTCAAGAGTTCGATGGCGAGTCTGACGACGACGACGCAGAACATACAGCCACCTCCGTCATCACTTCTCAGCTTAGGCATTTCGTTGTTCAGGTATCAGTAAAGTCGCTATCGTAGGCTCCCCACTGAGTGCGCATCCAGATCTATATTCCTACTCCTTTACTTGTCGATCCAAACGGGGCTCCACCGTCGAGGGAGGTCCACCCGCCGTGCGATCTCCGGGGTCACAAAGTCATTATCCTTTCTTCTCTCGTCAACTCAAATGACACTCGTCTGACAGTTTCATTTACGGACATATGTTGTTGCCTCCGGTGCCCTAACAGTATTCATGTACGAACGCATCCTCGCATTGTTTTCCGTTGAACCGTACCACCCCCCCATGCGTTCCGACGACGAACATCCAATCTCCCTCATTCCTCATTTGACCAACACTTCTCTGCAATCCCATCGTGGGGAGGAGAATGTGCGTCTTTTGGAGGAACTGATCGGGTGTCATATCTTTTCCGGCGGCGAGGGATTGGGCAATATTGTGATGAATACCCTAGACGTCGCCGTGATCAAGCAGCAGATAGCTGACACCCTCTCGGAAACATTTAGAGCTGCACTCGACCAACCAGTACACTTCCAGGCACGATAGGTCACTCCTCTTTAGTCCTTCCGGGACCTAATCCTTACTTGCAGCCTTTACCCAACGCCTTCGAACTTTATGGAGCGGACTTTCTGGTTTCACACGAACCCACTGGCTTCCAGGTTAAGCTTTTGGAAATGAATTCTGAACCGGCCATCGAATTCACGGGACCGCGATTGACTTGGATTCTGGAGGACCTGTTCAAAGCCATCGGCATCGTTTGCATTCAGCCTTTTGCAGGGCGAACGAGCCATGGAGGCAGCAGTGCTTCATGGGAAATTGGAGAGACTCTTCACAATTTGCGCAAGTGCCTTGACATCAAAGTTCGCGGCCTTATGGGGTGGTAATTGGATTACAAAAAACAAAGGTGATCATAGAGTCATTGAATGCTGGATGGTAATATGGTGCGAACATGTACAAGTCACTGTTTCCTACATGTTTGGGACATATTCAGAATGGATTTATTATCAGGTAGGGCGGTACACACCTCTTCTTGTGTTTCGTTGAATGAACCGCCGATTTCAGACCTCGTTTCCGCTTCCGATCGTCCCTGCTGGTAACTGTAGGGACACCAGAGTTACCTGGTCGATTCTGTGGCGCGGAAGAAGTACATATGTTTCGAAGCTTCTCGGCGAAAGCCTCGTTAAATGCGACGTATCGTATACCAAAACACTGGAGTTTGAGGACCCCTTCCCAGTACATATTCTTGATCATGTTCGTCTGGGAGGGGGGTACCAAGTCCGGGAAGAGGGTCGTTCGTTTCGAGGCATGCTGCATTTTCTGCAGGCATGTCAGTATCTGAGCATTTTGTCCCAGTGCACGCGCACCGTGTTGTCTAGATATCGCAAAGCTTCCTGTGCGATTACCATGCTACCATGGTCGCCCACCCGCTCGTATGTTCCCAGGTAGCGACACTCCTTGCCTGTTAAACAACATACATCCATTTGTTTGCCAACGTCGAAATCATTCTCCAGTTTCGTCCAAACGCCTCCACGAATTCTGGGGTTGTATTGAAAGGTTGGCCAGAAAACAAGACCTAGTGAAATCCCGGACGGAGACCAAATGACCTCGTTGCAGTGGAGGAAGTAGGGTCCTTGACTGTCAAGACACTCAGGTATGAATCTCATAGCAGGACCAATGCATACCACACGTCAACGAGATCCTGTTGTTCAATCCGGTAAGTGCCGTGGACTTGATCCGAAGTGATTACCACAATACCTCGCGGAAATCAGCGTGGATGCTGCGAGAGTGAGGTTGGATGGATGCAAACTCTAATTGTCCCTCTACAGGCTGGCAAGGCAAGTCATGCAGAAAGTCTCTAAAATCAATTTCAGAAACGACCGCTTTTCTCGACTACCGCAACGTTAATCACTTGCTTGTGGCAAGACGCCGGACTGACCTGTTCGAGTTCTTGTGTACAATTCGCGAGCTCGACGCGAAGCTCGTTCAAAACCTGTATGACTCGTGTTACGACTCCAGTGCACATATCACATTTTACGAGCCTCGCTGTATTCATGTGCCTTGGCCTTTGTCTGTTTGTACTTTTCTCGAAGGACGGAAAGCTTTCCTTGGCGTTTTGCGGCATCCTCCTGTGTCGGAGACCGTGTGAATGTATAGACGTGGTGAAAGACACACCGCCACCCACCTTTTCGCGAACGAGGTCTTCCTTCTCAGCAAGAAGTCGGGCGAATTCTTCTCTCATGTGAGCCATTGACTGGAGAGAAGCGTGTTAGTCGTGCATGGTTGAAAGCTGTATGGCGCGAGGACCTCCATGTATTGCAAGGGGTCAAGCATGCCCTCTTCTGACTTTACGGAGGGTAGTTGTGTGAGCTCACCCTGGAGCCGGGATATCCGCGCCTGGAGGGCAGCGTTGTCCGCCTTGAGAGACTCGTTTTCCGCAACCAGGGCGTGTGCTCGCTCGCGAGTCAGCCTGTTCGAAGGGTCGCCTGCGCCGGGAGTGGAGGAAGCCGTCTGGCAATGGCGGCAGTGAGCGGGAGCGCAGGGATCGAGAACTGGCGTACCCGCTGAGCCTCACAGAGTTGGGCGCGGACGACCTTGAGCTCTTGCGCGAGCAACTTGACCATCTCTGAGGCCAACTCTGGGTCCATGGTGGGTGTTGAGTGGAACCACACGTGACAGACGTGCTTGCGCTCACCGCTAGCTGATGCCGCTGGACCCGCAGCGAACACTCAGTTTCTTCGTGCCCCTCCGAACGTCGCATCCTCCAATCCGGTCGTCGCGCTCGGTATACTGTTACGAGCGACTCAACCAAATAGAAGAAGGGTCCTATGGCGTCGTCTTTCGCGCCAGAGACAAGCAGACGGGTGACATAGTGGCCCTCAAGAAGCTCAAACTCGACGAGGAGAAACATGGCTTCCCCATCACCGCACTCCGCGAGATCACCGCTCTCATGTCTTGTCAGCATGAAAATGTGGTTCGAATTCGCGAAGTAGTCGTTGGTGACACCTTGACGCAGTGAGTCTAGCGCTCCGCTCACCTCTGCGTCGCGATCAAACAAACCGCTGCAAGAGTCTATGTAGTGATGGATTTCATCGAGCACGACCTCAAGACTCTCCTCACTCTGATGCCATCCCCCTTCCTGCAATCGGAAATCAAGACACTCATGCTACAGCTCTTGTCTGCCGTCGCCCATTGTCATTCCAATTGGATTCTACACCGCGATCTCAAGACCAGCAATCTGCTCATGAACAACCGTGGGACTATCAAGGTAGCCGACTTTGGTCTCGCAAGAAGATACGGTGACCCTGTTGGGGTAGGAGGGTTGACACAGCTAGTAGTGACCTTGTGGTACCGGTATGTTCGCGCGGTTTCCATTCCGTTCTTGTCTTGTCTTACACACGTCACCAGCGCCCCAGAAATCCTCTTGGGAGCCACCAAATATTCGACTGCCATCGACATGTGGTCTGTAGGATGCATTTTCGCCGAATTGCTCTTGAAAGAGCCGGTTTTCCAGGCGCAAGGAGAGGTCGAACTCCTTTCCATGATTTTTAAGCTCCTCGGCCCTCCCGCAAGCTCGTCTTGGCCCGAATACTCCAGTCTTCCCCTTGCTAAAACCATCACCCTTCCTGCCCCACATGCCCACCAATTCCGGCAGCGGTTCCAGTACATGACAACCTCTGGGATCGATCTATTAATGTCATTTTTGGCATACGATCCGACGCAGCGCATCACTGCTGAAGAAGCTTTGCATCACCCTTATTTTACGTCAGTTCAGACCATCATTGTCCTCGTTTAACTAATAGATTGGTTAAAGCGAATCCCCCCTTCCCAAGCACCCCGACCTTTTTGCTTCATTCCCATCAGTCGCTGCTGGCGAAAAGTCAGTATTGTTTCCCTCCCGCGTCGCCTGATCTTACTGGTTCCCAGACGCAAGAAGCCATTTGACAGTCCCTCTGCACCTATGCGAGCTGCAGATTACATCAGACTTACAGAGAACGACGTGTTGTGATGTGTGCCTACTGCATGATACGTCTATTAATGACAGCAAGTACTAGTACATGTAAGAGCAATATCGCCTCCGCTTGACTACAGACCGCAGGTACCGTCACCGATGCTATCCTCAACATTGTTCAACAACTGTCGCATTCTCTGAAATCGGGTCCTGGTGCGATCCATTTCGCCGAACTTGTCGTAGAATTCTTTCACCTCTTGCACAGTGAACCTGAACTCGTTGGCAATATCGTAGATTGCTCGATCAATGCAATGGAGCCCAACCACTGCCTGTTCGTCTCCTGATCCGAATGTAATCGGTGCCGCAAATGTGGTGGGATGTGAGCTGGAATCGCTGCAATGCATTTTTGCGTTCAGTGCTTCACTCTACAAGACAAGAAAAACAATTCTCACAATAATTTCATCTTCTTTGTGGCGGGTGGCTCGTCGCTGGCTTCCTCACTCGTTATCCGTTTTCCCCATGGTGGAGGGGATTTTTTACCAACTCGAATTCGCCATTCTTCGCTCTCTTCCCCATCTTCCATTTCCTCTTCGTCAGGACATCGTCGAGCATGAATCCTTGACGTCGAAGTATGAGATCCGCTGGAAATTTGGTCGGGGGTAAGCATGACGATCGGCACAGTGGAATTGGTGTTGCCATCGATGCACCCTGTTATCTGTCTTTCTGCGTGATCCGCATAAAGCGTCTCGTCCACCGCTTTTGCGCGCTTTTTCCTCGCACGTTTGGGTTTCTCCTCCGCCTGTCGAACGTAGCCATACTGCCCTTTCTCCCCGTGAGCCGGCTTTTTCTGATCTACGATTGCGGTAATCATGTTGTCCAAGCGAACAGAATTCTTCTTGTAACGCTCCCGCCATGACTGCCAAGTATGCCGGGTTACCCATGCATACTCTGCGTCAACAGCCTGGGAGGAGTCAGGAGGGGTTCGTTCAGCATATTCCTGTGGCCTACCATCTCACACAATTGTTGGTACAGACGATTACCAGTTCTACCACCCGTTGCCTTGTAAGGAATCTTGGTTGCTATCCACTGGCATAGTCGTTCTTCGTCCTCTTCAGTAAACTGAGTGCGTCTGAATGTGATTAAGAACTTCGCGTCATCGACGAGAGTGCGGCGAAACTCACTCTTCCCCAGGACGCCGGCCTCCTGGGTTCTTATATACTAAGGGCGTATAAACAAGAGCGCCTTTCTCCACGCATTTCTTGACCCATAGATAAGACTCGATGTACTTGTCCGGAACGCCTTGATATGACTTGACGAGATGCTGGAACACTTCTGTGTTCGGGTCTGCGAGGATTACACGAGCAGACTGAGGAGATGCAGTGGGGTCTCCCCCAGAATGCTTGTGTCACCGAAAACTCCGATGAGGCCACTGCACTACAATAAAATGATCATCTGACTCACCATGATGCGCTGGCTAAGTGCGGCACGGGCATTAACATTCGCAATGCTAGGATGTATGTGCATCTTGATGGGTACTCCGTTCTCAACAAATATCTGTTTCAGCAGCATTCCTGCGATCTTGCAAGCCTCGACGTAAGTATAGGGCACAAAATGACGCTCGGGGCGATCTGGACTGATCCAGCAAAGGCGAAGGCGTTCCTCTTCCGCAGTGCCAGGTTGGGTTAGAATGTAGCCTTGCCTTGGGACCTTGCTTTCTACACGCCCGCCGAGAGACTTTCCCGCTTATCAAGCCTATGGTTTCTAACCTGGTACCGAAGAGCACTCACGGTAATTGTGTCGCATAGCTCGGCCTGTATTTCTTGAGGGATGTCCTTCTGTATGAAAAACTTGACGGCTAAGCCGCTCTCTTCTTGGAAGATTGGCTAGAATAATTAGACATGCCACTCTGCTGGTACCAAGTGGGCAGCTCACCATTATACCTTCGGGAATGGCGGCTTGGACGTCGTTCGTTTGGAACCCAAGGATCGGGTTAGGTTTTAGGTTTAGGTTTCAATCCGCTAGGGTTAGGGTTGTCGCGCCACAACCATCAAAGCAAGCAAGCTTTATCAACTACGTATACAAGAACTCGTGGATGGTCTAAGACGCTCTCATCGTCCTGAGCTTGTCTATCACATCGTCCGGATGCACGCATTTTGTTGTCGCCCTACCATTCGTATAATTCCAAAATCGAGTTGGTTTGCTAATCTTCACCTCGAGCTGTGAATATGGAGCATGAATGCCAATAGCAAGGTCTCCCTCTGCGCCAGCGGATGAAAACTGGGCGACAGCCAACACATCTTCATGGCCGACGCCAAAGAAGTTGTCCAATTTCTCACGCGCCGACTCTCGCTCGCTGCCGCAGGGAGATCGTCCTATGCTTTCACAGGACGTGGGAGGCACGAAGAGAGGAGGGTCTCCCTGGAGGTCTCGACGGATGGACGAGCACAGGGCGAGAAAAAGCCGGGGGAACGAGTTTCCATCGATGCCCTCTCATGTGACGGAACATCGTCACGAAGAATGTGGAGGTTGGGGTGAGTGCCGGGACAAAGGGAGGTGGTACTTGAGGTTGGTGCTGGATCAGATACAGCTACCTAGCTTGTCTGTAGAAGTAAGTAACCGGATTAATACTTCGAGTGATCCTGAATTCTTATCTCACCGTAGCTTTGGCACTGCGAGCTCTCCTGGTAGCCATCTCTGCGCTTGGTGCTATAGGGGGAGTTCCAATCACCAGAAGTGCGGGATGGATGTTGTCTCGGGCCTTTAATGATTTACTTCTCCTCAAGTCTACTTCGGCAACGGATGGCTCCTGTGAGGATGCAGAAGGGTCAAGACTTCCGCGTTTGTCGAAATAGCCTCCCCCACGACGGTGACAACGGAGGAACGAAGAGTCCCTTGTGGCAGGAAAGATGGGATCAGGACTAATTCTGCAGGAATCTCCTCTCCCATATGCCTGGTCAACTTCGCAACTCTAGCACGGTGCAGTTGTTCTGTATGCCACAGAACAAGTGCCGGACCATCCTCATACTCTTCGCATTGCCCAGAGAGTAAAATAGCGGAAAACGGAGACTTATTTGTGGGACTTCTAGATGGTATGTCAACGACATTCAACGAGGGGAAAGACGCGGTCAGCGTTCTCCATGAGTGTTGTGGTGTGGAAATATGAGAGACAGTTGATTGAGAAATGACAGAGCTCGTCAAAGGCTGATGAGAAGCAGGACGGCCAGGCATTTTGCGCTTCATGGAATATGAGGGCATAGTGCTGCAAGGCACGTTCTCATCCTCCACCATCGCCTCGGCTGCGTTCTCTAGGTGACCAACCGGGTGTAACTGCCTCGAAAGAACGCTGCTGAAGCTCTTGATAGTGAGCGCTCAGGAGAGTCTCCAGAGGAACAGTCAGGGGAAGGGAGGGAGGGAGAGCGGGCGTCTGGAGGCAGACGATGAGGAACCAAGACGCTTATGCGACATCTCTCGATGAGGTTGGCGCTTACTGAAGAGAGCAGGTGCCATTCGCAAGACAGGCAGGCACGCTGGTCCTATTTTGACACGGAACCAAGTCGAAACACAAGGACAACACCTCGTAACCTGGAAACGCTCAAAGGTGGTTCTGAAGCTGCATCAGGCCCAACTCACCTCAGCTGTAGTCAAGCACCCACCAGAGGGAGGCACACAGGGTAACGCGTTGACACAACATTTCCTATACGGAAATCGTCCCAGTCATGTTGTATTGCGATTTAACTTAGCCGTGATAATAAAGATATGCCTCAAGTCCGGTAACCAATGCGTCAAGCTTCCTCCTCTCCCAACATGTTGTTCACTTGAGGATGACGGCAAGTTTTGCCAGCAATGGCCGACAGTCGCAGATTGGATGGTAGTTTTACCAACGAAACGCGCTTCGCCGCTCGCGTTTTGTCCCATTCCTCCGCCTGTTCTTCTGCGAAATCAGGCCCTGAAAAGAGCTTCTCCTGCAAGGATGTGTCTGGCAGTGACTGATTGGTAGTGGATAACGATGAGTACGAGGTTTCGTTGGAGAATGGATAACCGCCCGTGAAGCTATCACATCCTTGTGTGACCGGCGATTCGGTGGTGCTAGACGGTCCCCAAAATGAGGATGTAGCAAATGCGTCGCCCGACGAAGGCCAATCAGGACCGAAGTCAAGAGCGGAACGGAAGCCATCGTAAGCAGAGGAGTCAAAGGAGTGCGAGACTGTTGGAGGGGATTCTTCATGCAACGAATCCTTGGGGCGGATATCCTCAGTAGACAGGGTCGACTGCGAGGCATATTCGCGGTAACGATGCTGCAATGTTTCAGTTGCGGCTTGCAAAGCTAGTGAAGTTGCCCGTTTAAAATCCCTCTCCTCAGCAGCGAGGTCATTTAGAAGAATGTTACGATGACAGATGAGTTTGGTGACGTCCAAGCGCATTGCCTGTATGTGTTTGGACATGTTGTGAACACTATCTTGCAAACGATCACGAGCGGACTTCTGGAACGGTGCCAAGACCGCAATATTTCTCGCGATGTGCATACTAGAATCGATCTGCGCATTGGCGGCGCAAATGCGATCTTCCAGATTCCCCACCAGAGTATGCACCATATGAGTTCTGGAGGCGAGAGGCCTAGGTTCTGCCTCAACCAGGTATGCCCTCTCCGCGATCGGAAGATCCCCTGCGCTGGGGCGTGCAGCGGCCAATTCGGCTTTTACTGTGTCGAACGTCGCCTTGAACTGCGACGCGCCCTCGACCTCGGGTGCGGATAGATCCACCGATTCATTCTGATAACCATCTGTATCTGCAGAGAACCCGTCGTGCGAGCTACCATCGCCAGGAGGTCCGGCCACCGATTGAGGGAGGTTACGGTGATCCCACGTCAGCATTCTTGGTTGACCGAGATTCGGAAGTTGCAAGTCATGCAGATGTGACGTGGCAGCAGCCACTCCGGTGAGCTCGACGTCTTTGCCTGTCATCCCAAGCGATCGCATACGTATGCCCGCGGTTTTGAAGGCACTCGCATAGTTGATGCGGGATATCCACTCATTCATATCTTTCTCCTCAGTTGTCTGGAAAAGAATTTGACGCCCACCGTGAGTGGTGAGGCGGAAAGTATTCGCGTGCTATGGTACAGACAGATGAGGACTGTAACATTGCAACGCGCACTGGCTCACCTTGCTATATGATCGGTCTAAGACGGCCAATGCATCGTTCAAGGAAATGATTTCATCGGGTTTGAACAATGTTGATGGTATGGGGGGTTTCTTTGGCGGATCATTCCAAGAAAGTAATGTTGAAGACCATGATAGATCACGGAAGAGAAGGAGCCGAGATCTCGTAAGTGCAACGCTAAATGGTCGCCACTTGCGGTTCAATGGCTTCTTCCCCCCTTCCAACACATCGTCTTTGCGATTGAGTACAGCAACTTTGATAAGCTTGATGCTCCATGTCTCGGACGCAGGCAGCGTGTCACCGCCGTAGCCGCTCACAGACGGGCTCGGGATACCCCCAACACTCAAGCCAAAGAATGGGGTCGTCGTTCGCGTGTCAACTGTTCCTATTTGCACCACGCGCTCCTTAGCAAAAGCCATGAGGAGTTCGTCAAAGTTCCAAGAAGGACCAGTGCCATCCCATCGAAACGGGTTCTCTAGTGGAATCGGGCCTTCAACGTTCACGCGGAGCTGATCCAACAAATTCTGAAACGACACCTGAGGCAAAGCTAGTGAGAGTCATGCGAAAAACTCACATTGGTAATGAGATAGTAGGGATCAACCTTTGGTCTATTAAGCAATGTATTCCCACTCTGTGCCATGGGACTAGGAAGCCCGGATGACGTCGAGGGTCGAGCAAAATTTCCTTCAGTACTGCCCTCTGGATCTACGGGATCCTCAATAAAAATGAAGGGCGCAAAGACAATGTTGTCGTAAAAGCACTGCAGGACTGGTATGAGTGCGCCCTTGCGACTTCAAAGTGATTAAGCTTACATCAAGAACCTCAGGTATGAAGCCTGGGAGGTTCATATTCCTCATATAATCCGCCTTGGTCATCTTCCGTCTATTTGATTTGTTGAAAGCATCGGTATGCAACATGATCAGGCTAAAAGCTATGATATATGGATGATCTGAATCGAGTGTTATCATCATTTGCACATCAGAGGTCAAGTCAAAGATGACACACCTGTAGACGTGAATAAGTCAGGATTACACGAGAGATACCTATTCGCGAATGCTTCAATGACTCTATCGATTTGCTGTGTCTCCCGAGGCAGAACGACATGCATTAATAGTCTACGCAATGCGAAATCCAGAGGATCCCCATGAAAACCAAAGCGTTCGATAAACATCTTGAGTGAATTGGCATAGATGGGATCTCCACTGCCAAAGTAGTTGAGAACGCACCAGGACCGTACTCAGCGACATCTTACCTGGAGGCCAGGACTCCGACTGTATCAGCCTTGGAGACAAGGGACATCAATCTGTTGACGAAGGTCTCAGAAGATTCACCCGCTTGAGGCTTCAAGACATCAGGTGGGATCTGCGATAGAGAAGGCCGAGGAGAGCGAGAGACAGGAGACGACGCAACCCCATTGGTAAAGAAAGACCCATTTCTTGTTGCCGATGACGGAGATGAAGCGAATAGATTAACAGAGAGTCGATGCAGAAGTGGTGGGTTAGTCGAGGAACGAGGTCGGGGATTGGGTGATTCAATTTTGGATAGCGGAGTGGGATTGGCAGAGATCAGCTCGTTGTTTGAAGGAGGGGCCGAGAATTGCTGTGACGCAGTAAAGAAAGAGGGTGAACTCGAGAGAGTTGCCGAATCAGCCGTAGTAGGACTTCGCGGGAGCGGTCGTGAAGCAAGCGAATACGGATCGGCAGTCGGTGGTCGAACATTTGTCCCATCTGGAGTAATTGGGCTCCGCGGAGAACCAGGAACGTCGGTACGAGCTGTCGACGCGTGACGAGAAGCTCGTTCCGAATGGCGCCTAGAAAGTCTGGCGCCGCTGCAATTGCTACATCGTCTCGCGATGGAATCGGGGGATGCGGTAGAGTGCGCTCGGGTGGGTTTTGACGCTGGAAGGGATGGCGACTCGGCAGAAACAGTGAGATGTTGCGGAGATGATGTCGTGAATTTGCGTGACCAGAACGAGGACTTTGGTACCAGCGGCGTGGAAGGAGAGTTTCCACTGGTAGTGGAAGGCGGAATTGCCGCTCGGCTCGCAGTTGACAAAATTTGTGTCGTCGAAACACCTCTGGCACGCTGTTTGTCAATACTGGCCGAGGGTGCTTGACCTTGCTCCGCCCGTAACGAATGTATGCTCTTGCTTTTTCGCACGAGATTCTCGTGACTGCGATTAGGAGAGGATGAAAACGCAACAGAATTTATCTGAGAGGGTGGGGATGTCATCGGGGAGTTGTGGTAGACGTCCAGATAAATCGTGGGTGGAGGAGGAGTGTTTGTCACGTGCTGGACGGAGACAGACAGCCGGGATTCGTTCGCAACGGTGGCCTCGTTGGCACCGGCACTCGTTTCATCGCTGGCAATGTTGGCATTGACCTGCGCCGATGGGGGTGGGGGAAGACCTTGCTCGAGCGACAGTTTACGAGTGGGTATACTGTGGATATTGGCGCCGTGCTCGTCTGCACGAGGCGATCCTACAAGACTTCTGCGCGCTGAGGAGGACGTGGGAAGCATGCGGCGTGTCCAAACTGGTAAGGAGAAGAAGTGGTGAGCATGACCGCCTGTGCTGTCTGGAGCAACCACAGGATGGGTCTGCTTGGCTGGGGGTGGTTCTGGCTGGAGATTCACGACGGAACTCGACGCTTCAGAGCGGCGTATGTCTGCGGAAGGATGCCTATGACCCAAACCAGGGATGCCGACCATTAGTCTCCAATGGTCGAGACGTAGCGAATATGGTCACTGAGCTCGCACGACGAGCAGGGGAAGATGAGCGGGACGTCCAGTGGCAGGAGGGTCACTAGTTGACCCTTGGCTTAACTAAGCCATATATCGCCAAGTACTACGCAAACTAGTCTGCTCTGCCATTCAACGCTAGTAGGTGTTCAAATTTGCATCCTTGGGTGCTGACCACCACCGGGAAGCCTCTTGGCATTAAACTTTCCTACGTTTCTCGCGCTCAATCTCTCCACGTCTGCTCAGCAATCTTTCGCGCTGCAAATGGGTCAGGAACATGAAATGCAACATGTTCGTCCGGACGAACCTCCGCCGCCCGTCTCTTCTCTCCGTACTTCATTCGTTCGTAGAGTTTCCGTTTCTTGTTACTCAGTAACATTTTGCCCATGTCTTCTTCCTCTTGATCGACAGGTTTCTCCCTCTGTGCCTGTTTCTTCTGCAACCTCCGCATTTCCTTCTCGAAAACCCCATACTCCGTACCCGCCGCTTCGGCTGCCAGTTCGGCAGCACGCAGAGACTCCGCTTCGTGAGCATTGCTGATGCTCACAGCTTCCGCTGCGTCGACAGCTCCCTGTTCCTCTGATGCTTGTTCACCTTCGCTATCCGGTGCCTCCTCCGCAGACCCATCCTCCATGTAAGACAGACCCACAGTTGGGTCGTAGGCTCCTGGTTTATCGCCAAACGGAGATAGATGAGGAGGAAGCGTAGCACCCTGCGCGTAGAGATCCTCAAGTAGGATTTTTCCTGCATTGATGCAGTCTACAACCCACTGCGGCTGTACATGTTTCCGTCTTCGCCGCCGTTCTTTCTCCTCTGCTGACTCATTGGCATTGGCGATCACGGGTCTGTCAATGATGACATGGGTGATGGAATCGTCTGATTCTGCGATGGGAGATCCACTTCCAGACGATGCAGGCCAACCAACTCGACCACCAAACGACCGCACCAAGAACTCGAAAACGGACCGGGATGTTTCGCGCGATAGGAAGAAGGTATACGGAGAAAACAACGACGTAGGAGCAGAATTGCGCAACTTGGACAATGATTGCAATGTAGGGAGCGATGCAGTCACCTCCAAGCCAGTAGAAGGGTTGGTGATAAACTCTTCGTCAACCTCGGCGGACCTGGTAGCGAGATCGCTGGAGTGTATGACAGCATCTTGAATGACAGTTGATGATTCTGCAGTAATGGTTTTGATTGCTTGCCGAACCTCCTTCGTCGACGCTATCTTGGTAGAGTTTTCGTGTTTTGGAACAGATGTGATAGCTTTCTCTGCTGTCTGGAGACTGAATGCGCCTATTCCGGCACCAGTTTCATCTCGGTTGGCGTCCAAAGGAGGTGGGTAGACGAGCCCGGCATCTGTGTAGAGCTTGAAGCAGACAAAACCGAGCAGTGTTTGATAGAGTTCCAAAAATGTCAACATTACTCGGACATCAACATCTGATGGTATCTGTGACCAGCGTTCTCAGCAACAAAGACACTGCAAAACATGGTAAAATGGTTACGTTCTGCGTGAACTGATAGGGTACAAGCCAAGTGACATCCTGGTCCATGACTTCCGCGTGGTAGTATATCCCTTTGATGGAGAGGAAGACCTTCCTGAGCGAACGAGAATGCATGACGTAGAGTTGCCATTCCGCAGCCAAACGAGAACAGTTTGTGATCAAGGATGGGAAAACGCGATCGTTGGACGGTAGCGAGGCAAAGAGAAATATCATACAAAGTGCGTCATCGATGTCTCGTACGGCGTCAACGAAGGTGGGGTATCTGATCGTCGAATGAGTACCACCTCGACGCGTGGTGAAGGAGCTGCTATACCTCTCCTTTATGATGTGATCCAGCCGGTAAGCTGGTTTGCTGTCCTCCAGGTTCTTCGCAATACTCCATTCGCCACGCCCGAGAGCTCGAGAGACCTTTTTCGCGAAGGCCTTGTGTTCTCTCAACTTGTTCAGAACTGGCTCGTGTGCAAGATACGCAATGTCCTTTGTGTAGTAAAAGGAAGTTGGAGCGGTTGACCCCTTGTTTGCTTTCTTTCTGCTTCGCGGCTCACGGGGAAAGATGCCTGTTCAACGTCAGGCGCAGAGACGAGATGCGAGCAGGTCGAGCACCTTTGAGGATGCACAATCGCCGGAAGTCGGCCAACGAGCACTGCAGCTTCTTGACCGCGGCTGAGCGGGTCATGTAGGCCTTAGCTGCCCCCGCCTTGCCCTTTTGCTTCAAACGGCCCATGAGTGCCCGCTGCCCGTGTGTGGGTGAGGTGCAGGCGGGTTGTTTGTCCGGTGCAAACACGCTCCTCCATCCCAAGCATGAGGTGAGTCTGGCTGCAGTGTATCGAATGTCTTGCTGAATGGCATCTGTACACTGGCACATCAGTCAGTACGTTCATGTCCCTAAATCCGAGCTGGACGAGGCTCAGCTGCGCCAGCTGGAGGAGCATGAGATCAGCCAAGGTCCCTTGTCCGTCTTACAGCAAGCCGTCCGCAACCACGCTCAAGTTCTGATCTCCCTGCGGAATAACAAGAAGCTCCTTGCGCGCGTAAAGGCCTTTGACCGACACAGTAATATGGTTTGTCGACCCGTTCGCCTCCCGCTGCTCTATCTGATCTTGATCTCCGCGCAGGTGCTCGAAAACGTCAAAGAGGTAAGCTCGTTCGATCATATCTGATACCAGCTCGTTTACATAGCCCCAAGATGTGGACTGAGATGCCAAAGGGTAAGAACAAGAAACCAGTCAACAAGGACCGCTTCGTCAGTAAAATGTTCCTGCGGTATGTGCGACGTCCTGGTATTCATGCGTTACTCTAATTGTTGATATAGCGGGGACTCCGTTATTCTGAGTGCGTCTGTGGCATGTCTTGCAGGTCCGAGATGCTAACTTCCCTCAGTTCTCCGCAACCAAGCATAAAACTTCTGGAATTCACTCGTTCTCGCCTAGATGTACGCAGCACAGGCAATAGCTTCCATCTTCTGTCCGCCTCTGTATAGCACACGTATTGTGCATGGAGTACCCTTGGGTTCGGCATGGTGACGTTGTATCTGCTCCGTAATTCATTCATGAGTCAGTTGCAGGTTATTCGCTTTACGTGCCATCCGAGTGAACGTACAGAACCAGCATAAGCTTCGTGCCCTCAGTGACTTCACCTATCCCAACTACGGCTTTGACACCCGCTAATGCCAGAGAACCAAGAGTCGGCAAGATGGTCGTCGCCCACTGACGCACTGCCTCCTGATGGATCCACAGCTCTGCATTCCCTCGCCCAGATACATTAAATTAAACAAAACTTGCATTCTTCAAACGACTTGATGCGAGCGCCTTTCGCCACCGAGGTGTTTCCGGTTAGCCGTATCAGCTGGAGTACTAGCCCCAGTTTCTGCAATGCTGTAGTATGATACGACTTGATGGCCAAGATAGTCGTTTGCAGGAGAATCGATGTTCTTCATGTACGCTAATCATCCCGTTTGATGATATGAAAAGCATCTGAAACACTTGAGAATGAGTTCTTGGTATTCTTGCTCCCTCGCCACCTGCCCCGATCATCATCCCCTGCAGTAGAGGCGGGTACCGTCCTTATTGGCCACGAAAACAATGGGGAAACGAATGCACAGTTGAGAATTGCATGACTATGAATGACACTGGAACTAGCGCAAGGAGGCTTTGAGGGTCCTCTGCCCTAGTGCTGCATACGAACTGTTCGGTCTGCACGGCTCTTCTGGAGACTGAGGAACGACAGCGCTTGACGAGTATAGACCATTGATGCATTCCTCAGATTCTACGTGGAGTATTTATGCGAACATGGACTGACCTGGATTTGGAGTGGATATCACGAGAGACATGAGAATGCTGCCAACAGTGAAAGAATGACGTTGGCAGGGCGAATCGCAGAAATAGGATGAATGTGGAGGTCGAGACGCCGCCCAACACGGTGGGGTGGGCAGCATTGCGATACGTTGGATGGTTGGACAGCTCAAATATGGATTTACGTTTAAATTGAATGGGTGGTCGAATGTTGGCCAGTGAGTCTGCAACAGTGCCCGTCAAAGAGACACGCGAGCGCGATAACGACTCGAGGACGACGTACAGGGCCGTATGGTATGCGTACAAGCTGCCAGACTGTTGGGGTGAGGAGGTTGCGTGCTCACGGCGCTGGGGTGACTTTGGCAGGGTGGACCTGGAGTCTCCCTTGAACGCAGGATCTACGACCCGGATGAGCGTGCTGCGGCTCCAGACGAGTTACCCCGCAAGAGCTGGCGAATCTCTCGTTTGCCAATGTTGAGCTGGTGCTCTATTGCATCCTGGAGATGCATGAGAGGTGCTCTGCGAGAACGGACAGACGCGCTCACGATGTCGGTGAGGTGTCTGCTGCGTTCGATCTCGCCGCGAAACCAGACGACGGTCTCTGAGCGCGCACGCGGGTCTGGGATGCCTGTGGGAGTTGTGAGGGACGGCTCGAGCAGGGAGGCCAGACTCGCACAGCGTGAAGCCCTGATGGCGAGGCGGTAGAGACCGAGCACGCGCCGTTGCAGAATGAAGTGCTTGAGACTGAGCATTGAAATTTGTGGCTGGCGGAACTCGCAGGTCCGCCTCTTTCTCTGCTACAATCAACAATGTCTGCGCCTGATAATGTCACCCTGACTCAACAAACATCCCCCGTCGTCGCCGTGTCTGACGGCCTCGCCGCTCTCGCCATCCATGAACACGTCCCATGCCCCATCTCGCAAGACTCGCCGCCTTTCATCATGTACTCTCGCCCCCACCTCCTTTTTCTCCACAAATCTCCATTGGTCCAACTCCCCACTGGCATGCCAACGCTGAAAGATTGGTTCGGGTGCGCACTCCCCCTTCATCCAGCGGCCTCCTCATGACGACGACCAGAACTGAAAATGAGCAACCGAGTGCTAAAAAAGACTCCGAGGCTCCCGTTTCCGTTGGTAACACGCGAGACCGACGGTGCGTAGTATGTTGTTTGACTCCCAACTCATCCGCTGACCTCGCACACTTAGGTTCCGTAGAGACATAGATGATGGTGGTACGTATTTCTTTCGGGGTGCATGTTGCATGCATCTCTAACTCCACCCAAGGTTCTGCAAGACAGTCTTTCCGCGGTGCCGCCATTACCCAGCCTTCTCAGATGGGAAATTTCAAGCATCAGTCAATTCGTGCAGCGGACCGGGACCGGGACAGAGATGCTGACAAGGAGCAAGACCGCGAAAAGGTCAAAGAAGGTCAAGAACGACTACGCAATGCGAGTACAAATCTCATGTTAGTCGCTTCAGCGCACTGAACGCAATCGCTTCAGTTATCCGACAAGTATGATCGCGATCGCCGTGCCTTGTCGTCCATATCACAAATGCGAGCGAAGGACCGAGAGTTGGCTCCTCATCTTGCTAATCCTGCTACAAGGGCCACTCCCCAGAGCCACCAAACAGTTGCATCACGTGTAAGTGACTCGCGGGACCCTCCAAGGAAGAAAGAAGGGGAATCCAATGAAGATTGGCGGAGAGGTATGTATCGTCTACTAGTTCGCTGTACGCCGCAAGAGTGACCGACTCCGTTGTGGTAGGCACGGATCAACCTCGAACAGGCAGAGACCGTACGTACTATGACGGTATTCTCGATCAGACGCTCAATTGTCCACCACGGCCAGAGAACGGCCGCAAGGACCGCGACGATCGCGAACGGCCACGTTCCAGAGTGCGAGATTCCTCACGGACCCGCCGCGAAGGGTCGCCTTCAAGGCGTGATAAAGAGGATCGGCGGATGGACCGTGAGGATGGATATGATTACCGAAGGGACAAGGATGACCGCGACCGGGATTTTGATCGAGACTCTGAGCTCGAAAACCCCAGGCGGTGGAGAGACGATGGAAAGAGAGAAGAACGCATCGCTGCCAGGCGCGAAAGGGAAATCCGCGAGCGTGAACGAGAACGAGAACAGCGCGATCGCCGTGACCGACCGACCTGGGATGGAGGTGACCGTTCGGACAGACGCTGGGCCGCTGGGGAGGATCGAGACAGTCGGGGAAAGAGACCGGGCGGCAGGGATAGGAAGGTTGGTGAAGATAGTAAAGACCGTGATGACCGCAAGGATCGCGAGCGCGAGAAAGAGCCTGCTTGGATGGATACCTATATCCCAAGCAGCGGTGGTGGTGCCGTTATGGGAGGCAACCGTCCTGGAGGAGAACTGGACGGTATTCAAGCCTTCAGGAAGGAAATGCAGCAGAGAGGCAAATCCACGCCGCCGGTCATTGCTAACATCGCGGCGGTATCGCAGACTCAAGCTTCAATGCCTGGTCAGGCCCCAGACAACCAACTAGACGAGATCCAGCTGTTTCGCTTGATGATGAAGAGAGAGGAGGAGAAGAAGAAATCAGATTCCCCTGTAGGTCATCACGATGTTGGATCACAAGGTGCGCTGCAAATGTTCAGCGAACTCACTCGCGTTGATTATGGTGCCAGATCATGCACCTCAGGAGGTCAGCGCAAATTCGACACTTACACCAGCTTTGTTGAGCGAAGGTGTTTCTCATATGTCCCCGCCTCGCGAACAGCATGGATCTTCTGTCACAGGCGGCGCAGACCTACCTACGTCGGTTGTGTCCACCTCTTCCCCACAAGCGTCTTTCTCAGTGGCTTTCAGCGGCCATGAATCTGATTCCTCCGATAAATTGAACCCACCGAGTTCGCGAATATACTCCACTACATTTTCATCCGACTTGTCTGCAATGGCGAAGCCATCCATCGATGCGACGATTGCCCAAAACCAAGTTCCTCAATCTCACCCTCCCGCCGGATCTCGACTTCTTGCGCTGGGGTCTCGGACTCCACAAAGTGCAATTGCTTCTTCCGTGCGCTCTACCTCTTCACAAAGCCCAGTCTCTTTTGTACAGAAGACTGGAGTCGGCGTAAATGCGGTTGTGGGCGCCGGAGTCAATCTCAGCCCTTCAATTGAGCTCTCTTCACACTTTGCCCCGGTGACCGAGACTCTGCGAGCCAACAACGGATTTTCCCCTTTTGACGAACACAGAGATGCACCTGCCCTCCCCACTGCATCGGATGCAACGCATCGCGGGCCTTTGCCCTCGGCGGGTGAACGCACCACTTTTGCCGCGGACCAAATATTGACCGTCGAGCCTGGCCTTGGAGGAGGCTTTTCGAATAGTCACACAGCTCAGTCATTCGAGCCTGTCGGTTCCGGAATTGCCGCTGCTAAAGGCAGTCGGTTTGCAAAGTTCTTCGATGGGAAAGGCAGAGACAACCAACCCGTTGCATTTGGGAAAGGCCCAACTGGTGGATCGGGGTTGTCACAACCAGGTGCCCCCCAGAAGATGGACGTTCCAGGCTTGCATCCACCACATAATTCTGAAGCAAGGGCAATGGAGGACATTTTCGCGATGCTCAATAACTCTGCTCAGGTAAGCGTTGATCTAACTATCCAGGAACAAGTTTTCACGCATTCTGAAACAGACTCAGAGACTTGGCGTTGCACCGGAACTGTCGAACCTAGACATGGGCTATGGCTCGCCCTCCAATACTTTGCATGGGATACAAAACGCACAAGGTCATCCCCATCTAGTCGGCCACGGCCGGATGGACTCCTTGTATGACGACAGAAACTTTGTACCAGATGGTATGGTGCCTGGCCTTCGGTCTGTCCCCCCTCCTCGCAGTCGACAGAGCAGTGCGATGTTCTCTGACTTTCCTGATGAGCCGTTACAATTCAACAACGGACAACGTGGCCCTTCGCAAATTTATCAAGGACCAGTACCGTCGATCCATTTGCAGCATGCCAACATAGGGCGTAGTGGTCCTATCTCGATGCAGGCTGCTCAGTTCCGTGGTGCCTCGTCTCCCAACCACCTCGGGTCAGTACAGCGATTACCGCCTGGCCTCGCTAATCTAGGTGGACGCCCGCCTCATGAACCCAGCCAGTTTGTCAATACATCTGTTGGGATGTCGAATAGTAGCCTTCATGGGACAGTCCATGGAAGCGGACCAGGTTTCAGTAACTTCCAGCAACCTGCACTAGGCTTCGGTAGCGGGCCCCAGATGCGCACACCTCACCCAGTGACACATCAGCTACCAGGGACGTTGGGCCCGAACGCGTTACAAGGACTCGTCCATCCTGGTAATCTCGGGTCCAGTCAGGCACAGTTGTTGGGTCTCGGAGGGGCCAATGGCATGCATGGAGGGCTCCGCGGGCCTGGTGGAGGATTCGGGCAACAGGGTCCTCAGGTTCAAGCGCCGCACATGGCTATGAGGCAACCTCAGCAATCTCAACAACAAATTCCGCCACACATGCTTCCGCTCCACCTGCAGCAACAAGGCTTCGGTGGCGGTGCTACGAACCAGCCCGCTGACCTAATGGCATTGCTCATGAACGGAGCACGCAGAGACTGAGCTGGATGCTAAGCACTTGGCCTGGTGACTGTCCGATTTCGGTTCTTCCTTGTCGTCTAAATGTGCCGCCTACGTTCGCTGTTGATAGTTTCATACCGTTTTTTTTTCGATTGGTCTCACTGTTCCAGTATGTGAATTATGAGTTAGGGCACGAAGTTGGGGAGAGATACGCGTGCAGCGGTCGTTACGTGCACCCTCGAGCGAGAAGTGGCCAGTCAAGGTGGACAAGAAATGATGTGCGGCCCGGCCGGCCATTGTCGGATGAGACATCCAATCGGGAATGGCGCGAGTTTGCTGAGAATTGAGCATGAAGGAAGACTTCTATTATTCCGTGGCAACGAGGAAACGTAGAGACTACGGAACGCCGTGGAGTTTGAGTGTCGTCTGATCCCCATCATCGAAATTACTGCAGATGGCGGATCGCCCAGATGGACGTGTGCTGGGTCAGACACTCACGTCAGAGTGTGAGACGGGGCGCTGCCTGAGAGTAGACGTAGATGCGCCAGGCTCTCTGGTGCAGCGAGTGGGAGGGAGCGCAGACGGACGCGCGAGTGGCAGACGGGCACGCCAGGATGCAGAGCTCAGGCCATGGCGCGTACTGCTTCTTTCTGAGAAGACTGGGGAGAGCATCAAGTTACATAAAGAAGATAAGCAGCCAGCCAACAGCCAATGCCAGCACGCAGACAACGCGTGTGTTTCCCTGCCTAATCGGAAAGCGTCGAATATCACCGAGGACCAAGTAAGTAATACACGCCGCATGGCCGCTTGAAAAGAAAGACCAAGGGACAAGCGGTACACGCTGTTCACGCATTGCGCGACGCAATATCTTCACTGTCCTCTACCCATCCTCCATCCCCAACCGCTCTGTCGCTCGTGATACACCACACGCTCGATTAGCTTCGAGCCGCTTTTGCTTCTAGTCGTGCGCTGCATCCCCAGTCCCTCCTTTGCTTCGTCTCTCGCTTCACCTGCTCCGTACACATTTCTTTAATTTCTCACTAATTCTCTCAAGAGCTCTCCCAGGTGAGTCAGCGTCCCTCCCAGACATGGACGGTGACACTCAACTCCAGTGGCGCACAGCGTCCCCACCCGTCGACAGTCCCGCAGACGCTCCCAGTGTGAGTTGGCTACTTGTTGGTGCATGCTGTATACGTCATCGTGTCACTCGACGTGGGGGTCGTGGGAAACACCGCCCGCCCAGGAGCGCGCACATCGCTGGGGACGGGACGGCATGCCCGCCGCTGCGAGGAGCACGCTTTTTTGGCCGGCGAGGTGGGCGCTCTGTGTGGTCCTCCCTGGCGCCGGGTCGCATAGCTGATGCGAGAGTTGCCGGCATCACGCCCGTCGGCAGCTCTATCGATGTGAAGTTCCGCGAGGTACAGTCACAGGATGCTCAGATAACGTCTCAGAGGGCTTGTCTCGGATGAACTGATCCTGGATTACAACCGGCCTGACACTGTCGTTATGCTGTGACAGTGCTTTGCTTCGGTCCTGGGAGCGTGCTACCTTCATCTTTTTATCTTGTCTTTTTTCTCTTTCCCGCTTGTAGACATATCTCTCTCCTGATAAGTGTTTTGCGATTTTCTTTTCTTTTTTTTCGTTTTACAAGTGTGGGGCCTTGTATTCATTTCAAGTGGCCCTTTCACTCGGCCCCCTCGTCGTTGCTCACGACGTCCATCTGGTCACTTGTCTTTCGCTTCCATATCCCCTCCTTGTACTCACGACCATCCACGCTGACCACGATTCAATCCACAGTCCTCCACCCACCCCGTCCACATCCCCGCCACCTCTGACGTCGTCCACGAAAGTGCGCTCGTCGTCATTGCATGATTACCGTCTTGTCCTCGGTGAGTCCTAGATGACCGTCTCTCATCTGTCTTCGCCGTGTGCCGCGCCAATGGCACGCTATTCCAATGCTTTGTGTCCGTTGTCCGTAGCCATCGAGGCATTCAGCGGTCATCTCGTGGATGCCATATTTCCACCTCCGCCAGTGACCTGTGCATTCAAGGTCGTGGGGTTTTTCTTCCCGGTTCGCACTCTACCGGCGTATTGCGGCCTTTCCTCCCCGTGCCCCCTTCAGGCACGTTATATATTCATCTCGTCCTCTCCTATCTCTGATCTGACCTATGCTAACGCCTCTGCTTTCCTTGCGCAACATCTTCCCAGCCTCTTGTTGGTCAACCATCCTGCCCAGCCAACATACCCCACTCCCATTGACTCAGATATGAAAGACGTTTCGATTTCTTCCTATCGCAGCTCTAGAAAACTCGCATACCCTAGGAGGCGTCCATCTCCCGCAGGCGTCTCTAAGATTCACAAGACTCCCGGTGGTCCTCTTCCTTCTAGTCGCAAATCTCCTTACTCTGCCAAGCTTGCTTTGGTTCAACAGCGTCAACGTGATGCCCAAATTGCCGCTCTTCGACGACGAGGTGTCCTTCTGGAGGAAGAGTACCGCGACGACATTCGGTACTATATGCATGAAATGGAGGTTAGGTCCCCGCAAATGTCTACGATCGCCTGACACTGACTTCCCTCCCTTGACAAATAGAAGTATACCATGTCGTCGTCGCAATCCATGGATCAGCAGCCTGAAATACGCTGGCATATGCGCCCTTGCCTGGTCGACTTTCTTGTCGAGATCCACTTTGCGTTCCGCCTTCGCCCAGAGACCCTCTATCTTACACTCAATATAGTGGACCGCTATGTGTCTCGTCGCATCGTGTATATCAAGCACTACCAGCTCGTTGGATGTGCGGCACTATGGATTGCCGCCAAGTTTGAAGACGCAAAGGATCGCGTACCTACGGTTCAAGAGCTCACACAGATTTGTCGGGAAACGTACGATGAATCGGCATTCATCCAAATGGAGGGCCACGTACTTGCGACAATCCAATGGACACTCGGCCACCCCACGGCGGAGGCTTGGCTTCGTTTGATGTGTTGCGATCCATTCGTCGAGGAAGAGAAGGTCCAGCACGTTGCGCGTTTCCTCATGGAGATAACACTCTTCTATCGCGAATTCATCCAATATCCTCCGTCATCGATAGCATTGGGCTCTTTGACGCTTGCGCGATTTCTCTGTGGCAAGTCTCGCTGCCTCTTCGAGGAGACAGTGGAATGTCGGGAAATTATCGAGCTCTTGGATAATCGCCTTGCCAAGCGTGTCAACGATCTTTCCGAGACCTTGGTGAAGAAATACTCCTATGCCTTTTACTCAAAGGCTGCGACCTCTGTTGTTCAGTACTATCTTCAAGGAGGTCGTTACGATCGGCAGCAAGTCGTCTCTTTCCCGATGACGCCGAAGCGTTCCCCGATGATGTCTGGCACAAGCACGCCGATGAGTGCCACCACAACTATATCTGACATCTCTGACGACTTCCCCTTGACGCCTACGAGCCCTTCATCGTTCTCCTCGGACCCATTTTCAAGTTCGTTCGTGTCTGAAGACGACAAGGAGAACCTTCCTACTACATTTGAGCTCGCCGTCAACAAGCAGCGTATCGAAGCACCTGCAGAGCATTACCTTCCTCATGAGTTTGTCGCTTATAGTCGCCCTGCACTCCACAACCTCAATAGCTCACCTCGAGTGACCGCTGTCGCGTAGGGCACTATTTCTCCCAAGCCGTTTCTACAACTCTCAAAATGTAATACCACTCTACACGCTCAGCTACTTGTGCACTGTTTCTACCACCATCATCCATGCATCACCCTTTGCAACATTCACCCTTCCGTCATCATTCCACATTCATCGACAAGCTATCTGTAGGAGGACGAGGGCCAAGCTAGCGCATCTAGTTGTGCCAAACCACATGATGCATGACATGGCCTTCTGTCGGCAGCTTCCCTCGGCTTCCTCTGCGAACAATTACCTTCAAGTTGTGTCGACTCTGCCAATCAATGTGCAATAATTCCCACTCATTTCAGTCTCTGTTACTCTATGCATACATCATCCGTCACATCCCTCGCTTTCCCTTGAAATCTCTCGCAACATCCCCACGTGACGAGGTCGACAGATTCCGCACCAATTCAATGTCTATCGCATTCGTTCTATATTATTCTTCACTTTATCACTCCGTTCACATTTCCTTCCTTGTCGACCGTTTGGCTCGTTGCGTGTGGTTTCTTGCATCGGTTTGTCTTACGCCCTTGACCAACCGTATAACTTTCACTTGTGCCTACTTTAATTTAGCTTTCCGCGCACTTGTTACACGTTCCATCTCGTCAATGTTGCAGCATCCCCCGCACTCTCTCCTACCCAGTTGAACTCTGTTTTTACCATACCGTATCTGCAATCTCAAGGGCTAAGTACAGGTTTTTGCGTGTGTTCCCTGGGCAAATGTAGCTCGGCCACTGTTCTGTACCCCTGCTCAAAAATGCGTGGGTGGGCTTGACAATGCACAGCACCATGGAACGCCGGTCGGCCGTGAGTAGAAAGGGAAGAAATAGGGACTCGGTGAACATCTGCCACACCGCACAGGGATCCGTCCTGGGACCATGGGAGACAGGATGTGATCTTCCTGCGATATGCACACGGCGGCACGGACGCTAACTCGAAGCAGAACGGCTCTCCTGATCCTGATCGCCAGCCAAGGTAGGTCTGCACAATTGATGCTCGATCGAACGTATGGCCACGCTTTCATTCTGGGGACGATACATTCAGCCAGCTATACAGCATTGATGTGGCTTGACACACTCGTCAAGGAACGGGGACACTTTATTCCAGAACCCAAACGCTTTCACTCTTCCTTATACCCACAGGTCGCTTCTCGTCCAGGCTAATGCGTCCGGCGTTGAGAATCGCTGTTGTCAGCACAGTATTCGCGATAGTTGGGTATCCGTTTGCATCATAATCACTTGGTTTCGTGATACCTGCATTCACTTCGCGGGCTGCGTCGACGAATTTTTCGATTGACGCATATCCGTACCCGCGTTGCCCATCAAAGTGACCGCTTTCTGACGGAGAGTACTTCATGCTAACCATCTACATTTCAGTAAGCCAACCGGACGAGATCCATATGCGACGTACTAGAAAGGATTATACCATGTCTTCCCAGTCTCATCCACGGTGACATCATAGCCGCGATGAGCCTGATCGACGTTGATATCTCCCTGAAACGTACAACGATAGATGTACATTGGAGGATGATCGAGCATGGGCGAACTCACCTTTTCTCCCATGTAGTACCAGCGTTGAGCCGAGTGAACGCCGGCTTTCAGCGGCGCTGTCCAAGACGCAGTGTACACCGCGGTGCCCTTGTGTCTCGGGCTGGTGATAGATTGCCAGTCGACAAGGAGCGTTATAGTGTCTTCTGTCTGCGGTACACAGTTGTAGGGTTCCCCGGTGGCGATCCCGGTAGCAGCGCTGGCAACGACGCGAGTTGGTACGGCCTTGTCCTGCAAGATCCAACAGCAGATATCGACGTGATGCGAAGAAAGGTAGTAGCTGGGAAAAATCAGATTAGAGATTTCAACAGTGATTGCGCCAGGCGATGACCATTAACCTGATATCGGAGTCCTTGCCGGCCCATGCCTTGAACGTATCCAGCTGAGACTTTGGTTGGCTCATCCATGCGCTGAAGAAGTTGAATTCTCCAAGTGCCTGTGCCCTCACTTTGGCATCGCTGTAAACGGGGTCGAAACGTTTGTGGTGCTCGACGAAGCAAACAACGTTGTGCTTCCGAGCAGCTTCGGTGAGCTCGTTGTGGTGAGAAAGAAGCTGAGTCGCCGGCTTGGTAACAAGGACGTGGATACCACGCTCGATGGCGTACAGACTGATGGGGTAGTGTGTACCTAGGGGATGGAAGGCGTCAGCCTCTCCTCAGTGACACGATGAAAACTGACTGTCTGGAGTGAAGACAACCACGGCATCACCGGGAGACATATTGTCCATCGCCTGCTTGTCTGGTATTGAGGACTGAGAGTGGCATAATACGATCATACATTGACTACTAACATGCTTCGGGATCAGACGTTCCTTCTTTGGGGAATTCATCGAACCTGCAGCATCGACGTCAGGGAGTGTGGAAACGGGGTTGTAGCCCTTACGAGGTGTCCATGTCCTTGTAAACATTGGCGATGTTCTCTTGGAGATGCTGGCGGATTGCAGGAAACTTGGATCCGTTGACGCCGACCATTCCAAGTTGATCAACCTAGCGCGATCAGGTGAGGCTACGCGATGAGGGGAGTCGACCGATGCTCGCCTTGCCGAGTCTGCGAAGATCGAACATCGTCAGACCGACCACCTAGAATGCGTTATGACGGATATGCAGCAACAGCGTGACTTGACTAACGCCGATCTGGACGAATAGGTGAGTGAACCTGTGTTATGTTTGAGAGTCGGATCACCTTCTTGTCGGATTTCGAAGCACCCAGAGGAGTCCATCCTGTGGTATACTCACCCTGCGCGATGAGCAGCTGCCAATGTGAGCGCGGGGATGCGGACGTACGGTGCCGCCTTATGAAGCAGAGGGATGTCAGCCGGGAACAGAGATGGACTGGTGATGCCTACACATTAACACGTTCAACTTTGCGAGATTGGCCATGTCGGAGGAACGAGGAGAAGGTCGGGCAGCGGGCCGCGACTCCGGGCCACTCAACAAACAGCCACGGTGGTGTCGCTAACGTCGGGCCCCGCCCAGTGCTGGCCCATCGCGGTTCTCGACGCAGCGCTGGCTGCTGCAAAGGCCGACAACGGAGGTGCCAGCACGCAAGTGAGCGGTGTCCCTGCGCGCCGGTATTCGCTGTCGTATGACCCCCTGGACAAGACCCCGCACCGCCACCGACACGCCCTTCCGGTTTGTGATGTCACCCTGAACTGGCCTGCGCGTAGGCGAGTGAGCCAGTTGGCCGTGTATGCGCAGCAGTCCTCAGCGCCGCCGCCAGACCCCCTCCTCCTCCTCCTCCTCCTCCTCCTCCTCCTCCTCCTCCTCCTCACCCTCCCTCGGTCGCCACCACCCACCGGCGTGCACGTTTTCTCGTAAGCCTCATTCTCGCCTCTTTCCCCTTTTGATTCAGTCCTCTGCCACCCGTTTACCTGCCCCTCAGCTTTGGTCGGGATATTGTTATCCGTCCAGGTCCCCTCCCCCGTCCACACCCCTCCTGCCCGACCACATGCAGCCGGTCTCTGCCGTGACCGACTCTGGCTTCGTCCCCAGGAAAGAATTCATTCGCGACCAGCGGACCACTTCAGATTTCTCCCTCCTAGCTATCTCGGGCTCAAGCTTCATTCGCCTCTACTCCTTCTCCCTCCAGGTCATCGCAGACCTGCGCCGTCTCTTTGACCACTTCTATCTCAACGCCGCTTGCCGTGAGGACACCTCCCAAAAGCTGTGCGAGTTTCAGCTCCACGGTAAACCTTGGGCTTCCCCAAAGAGCGCACGTACGGAGCGCATCCTCCTTGACATCCTCGCCGTTATTTATAGGCATGGTTATACCATTCTCTCTACTATCGACTACGGTCGCGAACGCGATGATCGTTTGGCAATCTCCTTCTCTCGGTTATCTATCCCCCCACTCCCAATTCCGTCCCATTCCCTACTTCCTGCTGGTTCTGGGAGCAACCTGTCTCATGGCACTGGTGGTAAGCACGACCGAAGGATGCCCTTCGCGATATCTTTCATCTCCAGCACCGTCATGCGTGTCATATATCCTCCTCTGAATTCTACTCCTGCCATATTGCAGGCAGTTCGTGGCTCTTGGCCAAGAGGCGTCGTGTCGGAGAAGAAGGTCGGCGATGCGGCGTACGAGTTCAAGCTCAAGGGATACAGCTGTATGTATACAACACATTTGTCGTCTGCCTGCTACCAACCCAGCGCTTTCAGGGTTCAACGAGGACACGTTCGCAACAGACTCCCTCCATCAAATCCTTTCTCTCCTCACTTCTCTCGATGGTCATGCCTGCACAATGGTTGCCTCTCTCTCCATCTGCGGTCGCTCACGAGTGAAAGATTTGTGGGTCTTCACTGGACCTGGTTCTTCGGATACATTCGATCAGTATTGGCCAGAGTCGCCGATCAGCCAGTCCGGATCCATGTTGGATGTTCAGCGGTCTAATAGAGCCTCCACACCCGATCCCGGGTCCAACTCCGACACGGGTGTTAACCCGACGTCGTTGCATAGACGGATAGCGACGGCCCCTCAGCATCTACTGCCCCCCCTGCACGGCCCATCTGCGCCTCATCATATGCGAGCTGCCACTGAAACCAATGGCTTTCCAACTCCGTTTCCTCCTACACTGCCACTTTCTTCCTCACACACAGTCCCTGGCACAGGCATGCGTAAACCTGCTCCGAGGGCTCAAGTACCTGTCTCCGTCGACTTTGATGTGCACGACGACGACGAACACGACCGTTACCCTACCTCCCTGCCTAGCGCAGTGCCAAGTAGTTGTGAGAATATGACTGGAGTCGGGACAATCAATCGGAACAGATTTATCTCTAATGCCCCCTACACTACGAACTCTGGAGAGACGCCAGAAGCTGACCCTGGTGATGAAGTGATCGTTCGTTCGCCTCCAGAACAATATACGAACAACAGGTCGAGATCACCGTCTCCACACCGTCGCGTCAGCGCTATGCGACCAGTATCAACACGTTCAAAAACCCCACCATTGCTCACATCGCATCCACGCGACCCTCGCACTCCTTCACCGCCTCCGAGTGGGTCCTTGACGGGCACGCCTCGGGCACAGGACTTTGCTTTGGGAGAAAACCCAACACTTCTCAGCCCAGGAATGTTCCGCATTCGGGATTCGGTGTTTTCTTCTAATTCTGTCGACACTACGGGGTCCTGCAATGTTCCCATCAGATGGATGGGTTTGGGTAAGCCGGAGGGTATCGAAAATATTGAGGAGGAGCAAGAGTTGTTCACCGAGGAGCCCGATCCTCACCCCGCGTTGGCCGCTCCCATGTTTCCTGGGAGCTGGTCAATGGCCCCTGAGGAGGAAGCATCCATAGCCAACGATTCTTCGAAAACGGACGAGGCTACTGTTCGCCCGGAGCATGGGAGGCATCCGGACAGGTCTTTGCACAATGTCGACGTACGGGTCGCCTCGCCTGAGCTTGTACGGGATGGGGCTATGCGCAAGAGTGAAGCTGGAATGATAGGAATGATAGCACCTCGAACGCCAGGCCCACCGATACCCATCCCTTCGAGAGATAGCCTTGGGAAGTCGAAAGGAACCTCCAGCGCACCTGCCTCACCAACGAAAACGGGAAGTCGAAGCGGCAGTGGCAACGGTTGGGTCCTAGTCAATGTGGAAGGCAAAGATCACGCCAACGGACATTCGTCCTCTCCTCTTGCGAGTCCCACCATACCGAACCAGGATCGTGCTCGCAAGGCATCGCACATAAATGAGAAGGCGCACATGTCCACGGCGGCCAAGGCGATCGTCGTCATCGACGCCAAAGATGGCAGAAGTGCAAGAGGGCGCGGTGGCGGGTCGGGTCTATGCCGCCTTCTATCGTTCTCCCGCCCTGGTAAAGGCGCAGAGGAGTTGATGAATGATACACGCCTCACACAAACTCGATCTCATGAGCTGCCCACAAACGGCACGGGTCAGGGCAAAGGGCGCTTCCGGAACAAGCTCACTCGTCTTGGTGCGTCGGAATCCGCATCGAAACCACCAGACAATGGCAGAGTACGCGTGAATCTTGACTGATGCTGTGACACTTGTATTTCTGCGTTTTCTGTGCCATCATCTTCTCTTCTCTTTATCTCTGCAGAATGCATACATACTGTCAGGTGACCATGTCTGACACGTGATCACTCTAATTCGTCACGTGGGAATTGAGGTGGGCAAGTCCCTCCGATCTGTGATACGATACGCGTTGCGTGCTGGGCAAGGCCACGAAATCGACAAGTGCGAGAAGGGGAGGCACCCACAGACACGCCGCCCAGGGAGGTGATCCAGGAGGCTGGAGGCGAGTCGTGACGGTCGTCGAGCCGCCGAGGGCGCGGGCTGGTCTGGACAACACCCGACGGCTGCCGAGGATTCGCGTCGCACGAGGAGTGGATGTACGACAGCGGCCGCACGAGACGCCGGGACGAGGGTGGGGAGAACGAGGTCGTCCAGAATGATGGCGGCCGCCTGGACAGAGACTTGAAAAAAATGGGTTTACATAGGAGGTGTCAGTACAGATCAAAAATGCACAGGGTCCGCCGTAGCGGCTGCACGCCAACCCGCGGCCATTCCCTCTCTTTCCCGCATTCTCCCATTTTCTTTCCTCCCACAATGCCAACGTGCAGGCGCAAACGTGTGGTCCTCACAGAGCCAACCGAAGCCCTCCTCCAGGCTGCACAGTCGAGCCCCGACAAGGAGGTTTACTATCTCCCCCAGACCGGAGAGATATTCGAGACCTACGAGTGCGAAAACCCCCCCGCCCCTCCTCCTCCGTCCTGACCGACTCTCCTTCCCTTCCCCAGGGCATATGCGGCGAGAATGTCGTTCTACAGACTGAAACAGTTCCAGTGCGAGGTCACAGGCAAGAGTGGCCTCGACTACTTCCAGGCGCTCGAGAGTGAACAGCAAGAGGCTCAGACAATGCACTCCAGGTTCCCTGAACCACTCAAGGCTGCTGTACTCAAGGCGGTACAATGGCGTGCGTACCCCTTTCGCTTCCCTCCCCGCCAGCACACCTGACGTTTTGGATACGAGTGTAGAGGTCGTAGGCCGTTTGGACCACTTGGTGGAGGCTGTCTTTGAACGATTCAAGGACCGGTACTTCGCGGATGAAAGTTCGTCTTCCATGTGTGCACAGTCTCATCGCGCTGATCGCCCCTCTTCACTCCATCAGGGGTGTTCGTCGATGTGCAGGGAGACAAGTGAGCCCATCCTTGGATTGCTTTTCTAGCCATCTCATACCCTCTAGGTTCTACGCAAAGGTTCTTCAGGTCTACATACCAAAACTTGGCCCCAACGTCGCAGAGTCTTTGTCGCCAGACCACCCTTCTTCCTCCACTTCTCCCGTTCAGACTCCCCCGGTGGACACTACAAGCGTCGTGCAAATACATAAGATCGGAGGAGACCTCAAGGTACCTGCCAAAGAAGCGCACGCCAGAGACGACCCCCTCAAGTACCTCTACCAGGTTCAAGTCTTAGAGGAGCCTCACGATAAAAGTCATGAAAAGGGCAAAGCAGTTCAGAAAGATAAGGAAAAGTGGAGTGGGAGACTGGTCGATGTTCACTGTAACACAATGAGGCATGTCGATATTATGATTTTGGTGGAGGTATACGTTCTAACTATTTGCTTGCTGTTAGTCGTGACCGTCTGGCTTTCTCAAAGTCGATACTCCGGAGGTTCATCCGTGACTGTGTTGACCGCGATGCAGCTGTGGCTTCGCCTTGGACTGTAAAAGAAGCGATTGCCAAGCACTATGGCGTAGATTCTGTTATGCCAGAAGAGACCCGGAGAGGCGTCGAGAACATCAAGAAAGGCGAGATTGACAAGCGGAAGAAGATCTGGGAGGACAAGGAAGGACCTCCAACGAAGAAACAAAAAAAGATGACAGCAGCTCAAGAAGAGAGGGGTGAGTTAATGCCCTATCATCGCGTGGTGCATTCTGAATCAGCCTTAGTGAAAGTCCTTTCTGCTGCTGCGGAAAAGCGAGAGCGAGAAGCCTTCGAGAAGGCAGAAAAGCAACATAAAGCCAAAGAGGACGCCGAGCGGCTTGCGGTGGAAAGGAAGAAGAAGAAACCCATACGCTACCCGACTGAGGATTTGGATGTTCGCATCTCAGATAAGGAGAAGAAAGCCGGTGTAAAGGTCAAGAAACCGATTCCTAGTCGAGCGCACTTGCCCTTTGGCGAAGATCAAACTACGTTCGAGTCCTTTCTCATGGCCTGGAATTTCCTGGTTGTGTATGGGTGAGTCAACTTTTTCAGCAACGTCACTGCATTGACACTGCGTCGCAGTCAACCGTTGCACATTTCTCCTTTTACGATGGACGACTTTGAACACTCACTTCGGCATTCCATTATAGAGCCTCCATGCCCTATTCTCTGCGAGATACACGCCACGCTCATTTATAATTTGCGCACTGTGCCATTTAATCGCCATAGTGCCGTACTTTCCTTATTGCGTTTGAAGGATACTCTGGAGGAAGACCACAGGGTTTTTGGCGTCACGATTGATCAACTGGCGGCTGCGATGGCTGATGTGGGGAACAATTGGGAACGTGTCCCACTTCGCATTCAAGATGTGAGAGCTGGCTGGGAAGATGCCTTAGTTGGATGTCTGAAAGACGTAGGTGGTACAGCATCTTATACTTCTGTTGCTAAAGGATGAGGACGTCTCCAGCACGCTACAATGGAGAATTTCCCCCCGCTCCGAGAGGTACTCACAAGGCTGCTCTTCGCCCCTGAGCCAAATCTGGAGTCGTCGTCCTGTTCATCCAGCTCACGAGTTTCCACCCCTGTCTCTTATTCGTTAACGTCATCACCTGGGGAGCGCTATCATGCCCTTCCACCTCCTGAGCGCATTGCCGTCTTGGCTTTCTTGTGCAACCTGTCTGTGTCGAGCAAAGCTATCCATACCCATTTGGAAACATGCGAGGAGTCTTTGACTGCGTTAAGGAAAGAAAAAATTGAAATCAACCGATTGAAAAAGCAGTAGTAAGTATGATGGGAAGAGATAAATGGGCAAAAAAAGTAATGATGTTGATCAACAGCACCGAGGAGATGAACACTCATGTGGGCGACGGGGGACCGAAGAAAGAATCGACTCCTAACGGGACAGAGGAAGACGTTGCTACGCATGACTCCAGCGATCTGTCGGATGCACCCTCTGAGGAAGGCTCGGAGACCGCTTCAGCCTCCAGTGGTCGCCAGAAAATGTCATTGCGCCAAAAAGACCTCCGCCAGAGAGCCCATGCTCAAGCACACGCGAAGCAAAGGGAAGTTGCTCGCGCGAAAGTTGCCGCAGAGAAACAAGCGCAAGCGGAACACCGTCGTCTTGACGAAGAAGTCAACAAGCTTGAACGCCGGCTGGAGAGCATCGAGCGAGAATTCCGAAAGCTACTCGGAGCCATTAGAGTTAAGCCGCTGGGCAAAGATCGATTCCACAATCGAGTCTGGTGGTTTGATGGCATGGGTTCCATGTCTCTTTTGGGTAGCGGAGGCGTGGTTCTGTACGGTACCGGTCGAATATTTCTGCAAGGGCCCACCGAAATGGAGCTGGAGGTGATGTCAAGAGGAGAGGAGAAGGATGTTGATGCCAGGAGGCAGGAGGAAGAGGGGAAGGGTCTCTTAGCTCCCGGAGAGTGGGCGGTATACACTGAGCCCGAGGAGGTGGGGACCGTTCGTCGCGGGATGAGTGGGATTTCGAGACGCTGACCACTTTGCATCACTGGCAGGTGGACGCGTTTGTGGCGTGGCTAAACCCGAAGGGAGTCCGAGAGCTAGCGCTCAAGAACACGTTCACGAAATGGTGGAATCACATCGCACCGGGAATGCGTAAACGGCTCTCGGTTCGTCTCGTCGCAACGTGAAGGACGGCGTCGGCTGACCAGACTTGGTGCAGGACCTGAACGTGAGTGCCAAACTGCCCGAGGCGCGCCGTTCGACACGAGTCAAGACCGCTGTCGGCCATGATATCATGCGGGACTCGTACATGATGTGGACGAATCGTCGAGCGGTCAACTCATCGTGACCCGCATGGCCACTGCGTGGATCCATGCTGCGTGGCTTGGTCGACCGTTGGCGGCCTCCACTCGAGCGATGCATAGATGAGCAAGCATATTATTGATTGACTTGGATGTTCGCTTGCCAGAGGATAGAAGTCGTGATCCCACCAGTTCCGGATCTTGATAGCCGTATACATATTTCGCGGGGCTTGTTTAATTCGTATCATATATATACTGTACCATGTCCGCAACGCCCCTTCGCTCTGACCGCCATCGCGCCCGACTGCCCTCGTCGTCTGCACGCTGGTCAGAATGTCCTCCCTGCCAAACTCGTTCCTCTACGGCTCCGTCTCTAGCGTTCATAGCGTTAGAGATGCTTTCGCTGCATGCAAGTGTTCTGTTGCCTGTCGCAGTTGTTCGGGACTCATGCGCTGTGCAGACTGTCGCTCGCAGTACTATCCCAGCTCCAATGTGCAGCCATCCGACGTGGCCAGTGACCCGTCCGACGACGATCCACCCCTATCACGGGCGGAACTCAGACGACATACTCAGCGCACGCGACATCAAGAGGGGTGTTTAGCGTCCCCTGAGCCTTCCGAGGCCGCTCTGCAAACCGCCACTATGACAGGACCCCGCCACCCCGACAGTCCTTCCCCGGCTGAGTCTGCGCCTTTGCTGAGGAAAGCTGCTTCATTTGCGGTGTTCTCATCTGCCCCTCGTCCACCCTCGCCTGGTCACATAAATTACAAGTCTTTCAGTCCTCCAGATGATCCCAATAGTCCACCTAAGAACTCAGCTCCTGCCCCTTCTGGCGTCATTGTTCAGCAGCATTACAAGGGCAAGAGCACCTACGGACAAACAGTGAGTCTGCGAAACCGCTTCTGGAAGATATAATCCACGCTGCTCGCCAGCTGTTCAATTGCATCGCGGTGCTTTTGGGAATAGGCATGCTATCTGAGCCGCTTGCATTTGCATATGCTGGATGGCTGTGGGGCACTGTCCTTATTATCTTTTTTGGCCTCATCACCTGTTACACGTGGGTTATTCTCGGTGCGCAACGAATTGATCTGATTACTGGCACTCAGCTCAAAACTGCTCGCACACGAGATTTTGGACGATCCCCGCCTCCGTTCGTACGCTGACATTGGCCGAAAAGCATTTGGTCCCAAGTCATCCTTACTGACAAATACCTTGTTCTGTCTCGAGCTTTTTTTGCTCAGGTATATATACATATATCTTCTTTGGTGTCAGCTTTACCAACCGAATTCTTTCAGTGTTGTCCTCGTCACCCTAGCCGCCGATTCCCTGGAGGGGGTCTGGCCTGCTTACTCCGCCAACACCTACAAAATATTTTCTCTTTTCGTGTAAATGCTCTTCTTATTTTCTCGTGGCCATCCTTGATTTTTATATCCCAATTCCACAGTTTGGCACCGACGGTTTTCATGCCCTTGTCCATTCTTTCTTTCACCTCACTCCTTGGAATCAGCTCTACATTCATCATCTTAGCAGTGATATTCGTGGACGGGTTCTCGAAACCAGATTCTCCGGGTAGCCTTTGGAATCCAGCACACACATCTTTCTCTCCCGGGACTCTTGGAGAGGTTGGGGTAGCATTCGGGCTGCTCATGGCTGGGGTGAGTAGCTTGTGTATATCCAGTGTAGTTGGGTTAAATTTTCGGCTAGTTCTCGGGCCACGTCGTCATACCTTCGCTCGCTCGCGACATGATAGACCCATCTCAATTTGATCATATGGCTACTCGGGCGTTTGTAAGTCAACTAAATCTCGCGCGGGCAATTGTAATTGACCCATTCTTAAGACAGTTGCAACGTTTGTTTATGCCATTATTGGGTACGCAGGGTATGTTATGTTCGGCAACTCAGTGAGCGATGAGGTGAGGCTGCGCGTCTCGGTCCCGTAGTGTGCCACCTCATTCAAGCATTGCAGATAAGCAAGGATTTACTCGCCACTCCTGGATATAATTCAACACTAAACCAATTAGTGATGTGGTTACTCGTTGTTACTCCATTGTAAGACGCTGGCTATTGTATCTCACAATCTTTCTCGTCTGAATGTCGTTGCCCCTTAGGTCAAAGTTTGCTTTGAGCACCAGGCCGGTATGTACTACTTGTATCAATGCCCACTGTATAGCATACTGATCACTACATGTAGCTGAACATCATCTTAGAGAGTATGCTCTGCCTGGAAATCCCTTCGTCACCAGACTCAGTGGAGGACGGGAAAGGGATGTCATCAGAAAACCGACAGAACCCAACGAAGCAAAAGTATCTCGTGGCTGTTGAGCGTATCATGGTGCCGATCATGTCGATCAGCGTTTCGATCCTTGTTCCGCAGTTCAGTTCCCTGATGGCATTCTTGGGCTCGTTCTCTGCTTTTGTCATCTGCGTCATTGGTCCAATTTCCGCCAAGATTGCCATGACTGGGCGTTGTCGATGGCATGACGCTGCTTTGCTGGGTGTCTCCACCCTGATGGCTGTGTGGGGTACGTTTTCCGCCTTTTGGACAGCGTAAGGATTGCGCGTCGTGTGTGCTCTGAGGACGGACGGGAGGAGCATTGGAAGCAGATATTATTGTGTCACGGCAATGCTTATCTAGAGGTCAATCATGCAATTTTGACAAGCTAGATGAAACGTTTTGAATGTATAATACGACTATTTTGCTTGTACAGAATGTGCAATGACCTTTGATAACTCTGCCAGACGAGTGAGATGAATGATGCTAGGATGAAGAAAAGGGTACTCACGGGGAAACTTGACGCTCTCGCGAATAACCACGGATTCTATCTGGTTGTCGGGATTGGGAGGGATCGAGACAAGTCGTTCGTCGATGGTCCATCCCTGTTTTGAAACCCAAGCCTCAAGCTCCGGCCCTGCTAGGTCAACGTACGTGCCAAGTCTCTCCAGCCCTATGCGCGTGAAAGTGGCCTTGACGGCACGTGCAGCAACCTCTCGAATAGCATTTCCAAAGCCTACACATTCGATCGTGTAGTTGTCTCTCAAGGATTCAAGTTCTTCGGACTTGTAGAAAGTCCAGAACGCCGAGAAGCGACACTGATGGAGGAGATCATATAGATTCGTGAGTATGGGGAGAAGGGCTGGGAGAGGATCGGGTTCGTCAGTGTTGGCGTTGCGCAGTCTGTCGTCTAAGAGGGATATGCAAAGGTTGAAATCCGGGAAAGGCTCGGCAGTGAGGGCCTTGAGAAGGATGTTGACGACCACATCTGGGTTATAGAGGTCGGGGTTAAACTGGTACCTACTGGGTAGTTAGTCCCGAGAGAGTGTATCAGGGAACGAAAGATACAATTTCAGGATGGCGAGATTGGCGAGGCAATCGTACTCTTCGCTCCTGATTTGATGGTAGAGGTAGTCCTCCAAAATTCCGACGTTGGATGGGTTGTAACGATCTGAACATCGACCCGGTCTCGTCTTGCCAGCGACCTGTGCGAAACGACGTACCGACACCTGACACAAGGTTTTCGATCAACTCTGTTCGTGTGGACGGCGTTAGCCATTCCGCTGTTGCTGAAGCCATTCTTTCAGTTTTGGTGCGCGTCAATGTTGGCCGTCACAGTGTCGTGACATCGGCTTGGCTGGCCTCACCGAGCACGATGAACGTCGACGAGGACCCATCAACGAACTCAACGAGCGAAGGCAGCCTCGAGGCGCGCAAGCAGCCCGATGGCATGTCCGTGGATTATTCCCCGGAGAATGAACACCCTCCGTCAGCGGTCACGTCAGGAGTAGACGCGGCCAAAGAACAAGTCCCATCGCGACCGAGACCAAACTATCGCGCAAAGTTTATCCTCAGCGGACATACGATGTCGATATCTTCCCTCAAGTTTAGTCCGGATGGAAGCTTGCTCGCGTCTTCTGGTGCATTTGTTACATCTGTCTAAATTGAAGAGTCTGACGGTGTTCTCCATGGAGCCAAGCCGCCGACAAGCTAGTCAAGATCTGGGATGCATTTACCGGTGAAATTCTGAAAACATTTGAGGGTCACCATGAGGGTGTCAACGATATCGCATGGTCAACTGACGGAGACTTCCTCGCATCTGCGTCGGACGACAAATCGATCATTCTTTGGAGCATGGAACAGGTAAAGGTCTGCAGCGTTATGGATTGGTTGCTTGTTCATTCCAATGCCATAGGGAAATGTTGCTAAAACACTCCATGGTCATACCAACTTCGTGTTCTGTGCAAACTTCAATCCGAGATCAAATCTTTTGGTCTCCGGGGGATACGATGAAACAGTGCGCGTCTGGGATGTGGCGAGAGGCAGGTATTCATTCATTGAAAGAGGCTGCATCGGCGTGTTTACTGCCTGCTAGGAAGATCCTTGAAGGTATTGCCTGCGCATTCCGACCCAGTGACGGCTGTTGGCTTCAATCACAACGGCACGCTCATAGTGTCATGTGCCATGGATGGGTTAATGTGAGTGTGGTCGTGCATAAGGCGGATAGACGACTTGATGGTTCGTTTTAGCCGAGTCTGGGATTCTGAGTCAGGACAGTGCTTGAAAACATTGGTGGACGATGATAATCCGATATGGTCCGTGTAGTCTGTTACCAGATTGCGCCTTATAATCTTCGGTGTAGCTCTCACGTGAAGTTCTCGCCGAACTCGAAATTCATCCTGGCAGCTACCCAGGATTCCACCATTCGACTCTGGAATTACCAGAATTCACGCTGTGCAAAGACATACACAGGACACACCAACCGCACCTACTGTCTCTTCACGTGTTTCATCACAACTAACGGCCATTATGTGGTGAGCGGCAGTGAAGATGCTAAAGTGTACATCTGGGATTTGCAGAGCCGCGAGGTCGTGCAAGTCCTCGGAGGGCACAGGGGTAAGTCTGCATTCCAACATCTCAACGCGAAACGTAGTCTGAGACACGCGATGCGGTGTAGACGTGGTGCTGGCTGTGGCGGTGAGTGTCTCCGGGACCTGTTCCATGATCTCCTGATAGCTGCGGAACAGAGCCACCCTGTGCAGGCAATCATTGCCTCTGCCTCGATGGAGAAGGATCTAACAATAAGGCTCTGGTATGACGAGTGACGCTGCATGTACCTGTCCCAGTAGGAATGTGCTAGTGTGTTCTACCGGTTAGCGGGGTTTCAACTGATAAGCACGCTGACGCATGCGTTCAGTTGAGACTCCGCTACAACCTGCATGATATAAACCCCCCCCGCCGGTGTCCCGCATCCTTTGACACAACCATCTCAGTCGCCGCTCGACGTGAGACCCCACTCCGCGTTCCTGCCCCCCAGCCTGCTCACACCTGTACAGAATGCAGATCTTCGTGAAGACCCTCACCGGAAAGACCATCACCCTCGAGGTGGAGTCCTCTGACACCATCGATAACGTCAAGGCCAAGATTCAGGACAAGGAGGGGTAAATACTTGACATCCCATTCTGTACTACCGATCTCACATGCCACACAGCATCCCCCCCGATCAGCAGCGCTTGATCTTCGCTGGCAAGCAGCTTGAGGATGGTCGCACCCTCTCCGACTACAACATTCAGAAGGAGTCCACTCTCCACCTTGTCCTCCGTCTCCGTGGAGGCATGCAGATCTTTGTCAAGACATTGACTGGCAAGACCATCACGTTGGAGGTCGAGTCCTCCGATACCATCGACAACGTCAAGGCCAAGATTCAAGACAAGGAAGGCATCCCCCCCGACCAGCAGCGCTTGATCTTCGCTGGCAAGCAGCTTGAAGACGGTCGCACCCTCTCTGATTACAACATCCAGAAGGAGTCGACCCTTCACCTCGGTATGTCGTCCATGGATCTTCCGTGTCTCTCGTCTGAACTCGTCAAGTCCTTCGTCTGCGTGGTGGTATGCAGATCTTCGTCAAGACTCTGACTGGCAAAACGATTACATTGGAAGTGGAGTCTTCTGATACAATCGATAACGTGAAAGCGAAGATTCAGGACAAGGAGGGAATCCCTCCCGACCAGCAGCGTCTCATCTTTGCCGGGAAGCAGCTCGAGGACGGTCGCACCCTCTCCGACTACAATATTCAGAAGGAGTCGACGCTTCACCTGGTCCTCCGTCTGCGCGGTGGTATGCAAATCTTCGTCAAGACTCTGACTGGCAAGACCATCACGTTGGAAGTGGAGTCTTCCGACACGATTGACAATGTGAAGACGAAGATTCAGGACAAGGAGGGGATTCCTCCGGACCAGCAGCGCCTCATCTTTGCTGGTAAGCAGCTGGAGGATGGGCGTACACTGTCGGACTACAACATCCAGAAGGAGAGTACCTTGCACCTCGGTAAGTCGCTGGGTCGATATTCCCGAGAACGCACAGTAACCACGTCGGGTCTAGTGCTTCGTCTCCGTGGAGGATGCTGAACGCCTTAGTGTATCATTGCCGTTGTATCGATGAGTGTGGTAACCAGTCAGAATGAGGATTGGATTGTTTCAACTGTGCTGTGCTTTTGTACTGGGACACTGAGTACATGACGATCACTCGGTAGCTCCACTGGCATTGGCATGCCTCCTCCGTCTCTTGCGCTTTCGCGGGGCAGGTGCTGCGTCTTGCTCACCATCAGCACGCTTCCGTTTTTGTCCTGTCAGTGATTGTCCTCCTCGAGGCACCACCTTCTTCTTCATACTGAGAGGATTCGGACCCTTGGGACCCCGCTTTCTGCGATGAGCGTCACCTGGGGTATCCGAAGGTCTGAGGCTCGCCAGCTCTGCAGCACTGGCTCCAAATGCCTTCTCTTCATTCTAGATGTGCAAATTGGTAGGCGCATTACCGGGTCTCGGTGGAAGACATGCCTGCTGTCTGGCCTTCAACGTCACATCGCTCGCGGGTTCTAGAACCATCACCGCACGGTTAATGTGGACGATGGGCACAGCAGGTATCAGCCGGAGTTTGACGCGGAGCATTTGCGACTGAGTTGCCATGATATAGCGGTGCTTGTTGGAGTTGCCTGCGGAGTCGTCAAGACCACGTGCATCGACTGAATGAGAAACTTCCCAATGACGCTTGTGAGGCATTCGTCTCCGGGTATGGCTTCTTTATGATTGCATTTCCTGCGTTCGAATGACTTTGCAAGATCAACGGCGCCCTGGTGTGACTTTCCCTGGAGATACAATTCATGAATGCAGCATTGCGTGATCACTGGGTGTGACAGGCTAGTCAGGCCATCCGGGACCAGCGGCGACAGTCAGGCTCGTACTGGGCTTGACGTTTCCTTGGAGCACGGTGCTCAGTTGCTTTTGCAAGTCTGTCTTGGCCTCGACAGCCCATCTGCACATCTGGGAGTCAACTGTGCCTGGATGAGCATGGATGAGAATGCCGGGAGACGGACATGCCTAGAACTTGGTAAGGCTGCCGGAACCCAAAGGACAAGGAGTACAGAGACATGAGCTTCCGGTAGGTTTTTGCCCTTCTTTGCCTCATGCTGGGACGGTGAAGGCGGTTGTTTTGCCTTGTTGTTATGCAAGAGCCTCACACGTCGCTCGCCGCCACCAGGATGGAGCTGACGCGGGTGGGTATGTTTGCGTTTCTGGTTAGGTGAGCGTTGCTGCGTTCGCTAGGCCGTCGGTGGCCAACTTCACCCAGCGCCTGTCTTGGCCTTGACCTCGTTGGACGCGTGCAATGGAATGATTTGTGCCCCGGTGAGCCTGCGTTTCCGTCCCACGCAGTCGCTGGCCTCTGAAGAGCACAGACTATGCAACGCTTGGTGCTGCCCGGGCAATCCTTGACGCAGGTCGACATGTGGGCCGCGTAACGGGGAGTGGAAACTTCACCATGTATGTCCGTCCCCGAACGTCACTGCCAACGACTCACGTTCGTCATCCAAGACCAGATGTGCATCCAGGCACATATGTTCTCTCCGTCGTCTCACACGACTACGTGTTCGATCAAGTACGCCAGCGGCGCTCGTTTTCCGCTTCCCCCTCCTGATCCCCCGTCGGTTAGCTGCGTGTCGATGTGTTGGACTCTGCTAGCCCACCACACATTAGGTCCCACGTGGTCGGAACGCCGTTGACATCTGATGCATCTGCATCCTTGCGATATCCAATCGTCCTAATTCCCCGACACAAGGACAACTACTTCAAGCCACGCGATTCATTCAACTTGCTGGGCATGTTCCAAAACCCAATGATGATCATCATGGTGTTGACAGGCCTCGCGATGCTTGGGATGCCGTACATCATGGTATCTATCTCTCCCGTCCAGATAGCTGTATTCTGCTCACCCACGGAACTAGAAAAACTTGGACCCCCAAGCTCTCGAGGAACTCAACGGTCAGCAAGAAACGAGTGCAAACCTTCAAAACACCATGCAGAACGGGGACGTCAAGTCCGGGTATGTCGGCGCCATAATTGCCGAGCAATGCGCTCATATCAAGCTGTTAGGCTGTCGGCCTTACTGTCCGAGGAGGAGTCAAAGGCATCTGTGACGGGAGGAAGATCTCCGGGGAATGGAGCGACAACGCAGCAACGAAAAACTGGAAGAGGTAGTAGACAGCGATGACGTGCTGAGCGTTGGTGACACCACACACAGCGTGCTATAGAACATCAGCTACATGCTTTCGATAGGGGGTTGATTCCTATTCCTCTACGGGACTGGGGAGTTGAGCTCGGACAGGTGATCTCCTGCATGAATGTCCGGGTACTCGAGGTTGCGACGAAGGTCGGCGTTTCTGCAGGTGGATGAGCCCGAAGCGATGTGGATATCAACGCATCCACACACCTTTGTTTGAATCGAGCGACAATCGCCCGAGGATTCTGCAAATACGCCTGTGATGATTCCACACCAGTGCCAGGTCTGTTGTGCAGCTGAGCATGAGCATGTACTTGATCAACAGTCTGTCGGGCGTACTGGTCATCGGAGGTGGATGTCACCTCCAAAATGTACATGTTGTCATTCCTGCTGGCATCTTCGTCTACGCGGGCCCCTGGTGCGGGCAGGATTTTGACGCCAGACAAAGCTAGTTGACTGGAAGTGCTGCTGACCGTCGGTTTGGTTGCATTGGTGGGATCGTAGTCGAACACGAGCACATGTTCGTCGGGATGCCGGGGAAGCAGCGACAGAGGAGAGTCGTCGGCGTAACGATATTCGATGTCGGCGTGAACGAGCGCACCACTCTGGCTGGGCCAAGTGTGCTCAAGAGACGAGTGGGCAACGAGAACATAATACGGCGGCGCAGACATCGAGACGGGCCGGGCCAGCGTGAGTGGCTCAGAGTCTCCCATAGGATGTATCGGCCATCCCCAAGACTCCTCTTCTGGACTTCGGAGGCTTGCTATGCTCTGATAACGCTCGTCGTGTTTTGTTTTCTCGCCATCTCTTGCTTCGCACTGCTCGAGCAAGCAGTTCGAACTGCACCAAATCATTCCTGGACGAACAACTGGGACACCGTCTCCATAGGCGCAACATACTGTCTGGTGGTCAGTAATTATGCTTTCCAGTGGCCCTGGTCTCCGACGTCGTTCGCCAGCTTCTTCTCAGCGTAGCGTTCTGCATAAAGCGCCGCATTGCGGTCCAGATGAGACTGCAGCGGATGTCGAAAGCGCACAGTGGAATCAGCAGACCTGATCTTCCAAAGGCAGGTCTATGCCAGAGATCTGTGCCTCCCTCTTTCACATTTCGTCCAGGCAGTTCACGAGTACATCTCTCAAGAGTTCGCTCGGTCCTGCTCCGTCTCCTACGAGTGTCAGCCACGGGAGACAACGCATCCCGGGTGGGGTATACCTGGCACCGAGCTTGGCGGTATCCGGTTTCGACGTACCTTGCTTGATACCATCGCTGACATTGGTCCGCACTGACACTTGTCAAAGCCAGAGGCTCTTCTGACTGACGTGTAGATGCCCGAGCGCACCTCGTCATACCCAATCTCCCTCCTTTGAAACCCCATTCTCGCATGATACACCATTTCCGATTCATCCTTCCCCTTTTCCCCAAGGATGATGAAGGTCTGACCTGCTTGCATTATTACGACTCTGCCGTACAGCTTGCTCGAACCTCGACGAGGGAACCCGCTGAGGATGAGTTCACACTTGGACTCCAAGCAGCTGACGAGATTCGAAGGATGTAAGGCTTTCCTTTTCTTGTTGGGCGCGAATGCTCACTTCCACCATCAAGCTTGAACGACTGTCGTATCGAGATGCTCGAGGAGTCTAGAACACAACTGGACCTTTCTCCCCGCCCAACTATCTGGTCTTAGATGACCCCCACGTCGGCCGTTGGACAAATACATTTACACTCGTACTAGCGTCTAATGTAAGCCTTTAGCGTACACCTCTTGCCAGCTCCATGCTCCCCAATAGGCAGAAATCATTGGGTGAAGCTCACTAAGCCTTCTCTGGACCGGACGCCGTCCTGCTCTTCGCCACACCCTGCCACGAAAGCGATTCGAGCGAGCTGCGCGCAAGGTGGAAATCGTCTTCACTCGGATTATCGCCACCAAAGAATGTTGTATCAGGCAACGTTATTCCAATGAAGTGGACTACTGGAAGGTCTGTTCGGCTGTAGCACCTTGGTAAGGAATGCATTGCTGGCAAGTCTCGAGTGGTAGAACGCCTTATGTTGAGCGGCATCGGGCTAGGAGGAGCGGCGCCGAAGTGCAGCTGCAGCTAGTCCTGAACGACATGTCCATTGCACGTATGATGCGTCACGCGACGCGCGATTACGAATGGCGACAGATGCTGCCTTTGCCCGGAGTTCTTCGTCGGAACGCTGAAAACACGGTCAACCATCACCCTTACAGCAAAAGTTTGGACTTTGCGACGAATGATGTTGCGGGCTTCACTGGCTTTGGTACCCACCTCGGCTGTGGTGGTTTAGCTTGTGTTCACTGTCATCTTAGGCGCAGGGGGCGGGGAGCATAACGCACGACATTCGAGAACGCAGGTGCAGAATTTCCACCGTGCGCAAGGTTGACAAGCCTCTTCCCGATGTCGTCTGGAGCGTACCCAAGTTCGCGGCTGCCTCACGAGCGTCGAGGACAGTGACATGCGGTAGGTACGCTTGCGGCAGTCAACACCAAAGCAAAATCAGGTCCATTCATCATGTGCAACATGATAGCTTCTAGTAATCTACTCGAATGCCGGTTAGAACAAGAAGACCTATGAAATGCGAGTCAGTTCGTCAGTGTCATACCCATGATGAACTTACTTGGTCCTCAAGCTTGCTGACCGTGCGCGGGGCTGGGTAGTTGCATTCTGCAAGGTGTTTCCTTGAAGAGGTCAGAACGCAGTGAAATGAGCACGTAATGCATACGCACTTCATGGCAGTCATCATTGGCGGAGGACCTGTGAAATCTCGATGAAATGGTCAGGTAAAAGGAGCATTGTACTCACCACACATGAGAAGCTTGGTATCGTCGCTCGAGGGAGGGATATACTTTTGGATGTGGTCTTTGGAGACGAAGCCGACGCCACCTGTCCAGTTGTCTGGGGGATTATTGAGGACGTAGAACACAGTGAAGCGACGCGGGTGCTTGGCTGCGAGATGGTCGAGTTCGTTCTTGAGGAGTATGTCGTCGACGTTGACGTTGGCGTAGATGAGACTGAGTGTGGTCTTGTCTGCGGGGTTCTTGAGTGCAGCTCTGATGATTTGGAGCATGGGGGTGATGCCGGTACCGCCAGCAATCATGCCAATGTGGCGGGAGAGCGCGGGCGAGTATTGGAAGAAGCCCTTGGGACCGCGAACCCTGACCTTGTCTCCAATCTTGAGGGTCGAGACGTAGCGCGAGATGTTGCCCTTTTCGTAGGACTAGACGAGGTCAGGTGGCGAGAGATGTGGAGGGAGGGGCATACCTTGATTAAGAGGTCAAAGTGGCCGAGGTCATCGTCGCTGCTGGTGGGCGTGTAGCTGCGCGCGATTTGCTTGCCGTCGATGTCTGCTGCGAGGGAGATGTGCTGGCCGATGGGGAGGCCGAGGACATCGTCGGGGCGAGGGAGTGCAAAGCGGTAGCTGAAGAGGTGGAGATGAGCAGCAAGGGGACGCGAAGAGGAGAGACTGACATGGCGGTGTTGGGAGAGATGACAACTTTTTCCCGGAGGGCGAAGAGCTGGAACTCCTTGGGGTTGAGGACCGGGGAGCGTTCTGTGGAGGTGAGCAGAGGCGGGCGGAGGGGCGGGGGACGCACTCGAGGGGGCGAACCTGAGGTAGAGGAACGCGCTGGTGGCGAGGGCGAGGGCAAGGGCGACGAAGGCGGTGTTCATGGCGACGAGCGGGGTGCGGGTGTGTGTGACGGGGGGGAGACCGAGGAGGATGAGGCGGGCGGGGTCGAGGCCGGCGGCGGCGAGGGCGGAGTGG